>JAOBYE010653296.1:0-11878 GCA_025403585.1 Parazoanthus swiftii
TTAAGCTCTCTATTGAGAACGAGAAGACCGATTCACACGTGACAGCGCTTTGCGCTCTGATTGGCTGAACGTGACAGTGCTTTCCGTTCTGATTGGCTCTGGCGTTTCCTGGCTGAATCAGGAAAAAAAAAAAAATAAAAAATAAAAGACACGAATTTAATACTCGCTCGCCTATGGCCGCGAGTAATAAAACAATTGTTTCCAGCATCAAACACAATCATTTGTGAATCAGTTAGCTAATACCCCATCTTAAAACTTCTGCAAGTGTGTGAATAAAAGCAAACGGCAGGAAAAATACCTTTTTTGAAACAGCTACATGTATATTGTACATTCACGACACATAAACAACACACACACCCACCTGCAGAGTTTTTCCAAGCCCCATGCAGTGGGCAAGAATACAACCCCCTCCTGGATCCTTCTTTTTCCACGACTGCACCGACTCAATAGTACAGTCGTACAGGAACTGCACTCCTTTAACTTGGTGCGGCTTCAAGTACTGCAGAATCTCCTTTTTAACCTCTACGATGGGTTCCTTTGTTTCAGGATCTGCTTCCAAGACAAGCTTTGCAACACGGGAAGATTGACCAGGTAAAACTTCCTCCTCATAAACCTGCTGCGTTCTCTCAAGCAATCGCTTTCTCCGCTCTTCTTCCAGCTTTCTGGCTCTCTTAGTTTCTTCAGTCAGTTTGTCCTCATCAAGAACCTTGCGGATGTCTCTTCGTCCTTTCTTGCGTTTTGTTGGTGAAGACTCTTCTGCACTGTCATCACTGCTTTCAGAATTGGGATTTTTCTGCTTCTTAATTCTTCCCTTTCTTCCTTTCTGTTTGCCTTTTTCCTGTTTTTTTCGCTTCCTTTTACCAACTTCAGAAGAATCAGACTCAGATTCTGAATCAGATGAACCTCTAGCTCTCCTTTGTTTCTTCCGCTTCCTTGTGCGTCTGGAAATGGTTTCTTCTTCACTTTCTGACTCTTCTGATTCATCACTGTTTGATGAAGAAGAGACTCTGCGCTTTCTTTTTCGAGTTTTCTTCTCAGATAGAACCCTCTTTTTCCTAGATGTTCTTCTTTCCTCTGCCAAATCTTCACTTTCTTCATCTGTTAATGCTTTTTTCTTTTGTCTCTTTGTTTTCTTTTGCTTGACTGAATCTTCACTATCATCATCAATAACTTTATCTTTTTTCCCCTTTAATTTTTGTTTCTTGCTTCTTTGTTTTATCTCAGTTAAGCTGCCATCTTCATCAGAGTCTGTGATTTTTTCCTTTCTCCTACCTTTAGAAGGCTTTCTATCTTTACCTAACCTAATCATAGATACAAAATCACTAAGTCGATCTGATTCAGAGCCACTAGAACTTTCCAGATTTCTAATTTTCCTTGAGTTTCTTGCTTTGTTATTCTTACTTTGGTTTGTTTTGCCCACTTTCTTCTTGTTATTAGCATCACTTTCACTTGATTGCTTTCCCTTTAACCTTTTCTTTTTCTTGGATCTGGTACTTTTTTTGTCAATGATATCACTCTCAGAAGAGCCTTTGTCAGAATCAGATTGAGTACTAGTCCTGGATTCAATTTTTCCTTTGGCAATAACACTTGACTCCATTTCTGATTTTAGAGAAATTTCATCTACACTGGAGTCAGAATCATTTGATTCTTGTCTACTAACTTTATGGTTACTGTTCTTGGATGATTTTGCAGGTCGTTTAGCCTTTTCTTGAACAAAATCATCTGCACTATCATCACTATCAAATGCTTTTCCGTTATTAACTGCAGTTTCCCCCTTCTTCTTGTGTCTCAAATTTTGGACAGTTACTTCTTTTGTAGTTCCTTTATTTTCATTAACATCATCATCATCATCATCATCAACAATCACAACAGATGCTTCATCTTTTTTATCTTTCTTGTTCTTAATTGCTTTTTGTGATAATGATTTTTTCTTCTTCTTATCTTCATCACTTGATTCTTGTCTTCCCAATTCTAATCCTGTTTTTTTGACAGGGCTTTCACATGGTGAAGACAATCCTTCAGCTTTCACAGTAAAATCCTCACCAAGACTTGCCAATCGTTTTCTTCGCTCTTGCTGTTTTGGTCCACTAGTGAGCGAGGTTTCATTCTTGCTTTTAAATAGTCCCTTCTTGGCCTTCTGCACCTCCAGTATCCCCATAATAACATGGGCTTTCCTAACGAGTTCAGCTAAAGGGGAACGATCACAACAAAAGCACTTCCACTCTTGATCATCAGGAGCATCAGTCAGAGCTTTCATAAATGAGCGACCCAAGTTTCTTCGAATACATGGTTTGCAAAATGCTTTGGCACAGTTATCACAACAAATCAGTGCTCCCCCATCACCACACCAACGGCACTGCTCATCAATACCAAACTCATCTCTAGTAAATGGGCCAGAATTGTAGTACCTCACACATTTCTGCAACAAGAGCAAACAAAAAAGAGATGATATTTGTAAAATACAACTCAAAAATTACAGACAATGAATGAAAACTGCAAAGACGAAGACTCTAACTTCTTAAATGCTTGACAAATTTTCATCATATTTTGTACTTGTATTTTGTAGGGTTGAACTTGCACATTGGCAATGGCAGGGTGCAAATTAAGGATTTTGTGTGGCCTAAAAATTTTCATCTTTTCTTTGGGATATAAGAATGTTTTGATATAAGTTCTTATTTGAAAGCTGTAAGTTGCTATGTTTTTGGTTGCTACAAATCTGATGCTTTGTCCCACATTTGGGAGGTGTGAATGGTGTGTGATTGTTACATTGTAGGTACTCTGAGTGTCATTGAAAGTGCATACTTGACAAAAAACTTACTAAATAGTGTCTACTTTCCAAGTTTTGGTATAAATGTCAGCATGATGCCACTATTTCAAAATGAAATTTCAACACCTCACATCCCCTTAATTTAAAGAAAACTGGGATATGACTAAAGTGATTAATGATTGTGTTCTATTGGATGTTTGGTCTTGTATATATGTTATTAGAAATGTGGAAATAATATACATTCAATTATAAGAAATTTAGGGTGCATTCATTTGGGATTCATCCAGAAAATGATTACATGGATTATCATCCCTGAAAATGATTTCAACCAATCACAGCCCAGATGAGAAAAAAACCATGTATTCTTACTCCGAATAGGCCCAAATGAATGCATCCTTAACAGGCCATAGGATTTCATGGTAAAAATTGTTACCACTAGCATGTTGTTACCGTGCTGGGAAAAGCACGGAAACGAAGTTCTGTTTCCATGAAAATGCAGCAGCTGTGGGAGAAATCAGGACTCAACAGTTGAAGTCACCAATCAACTGTGTACCAAGCTTTTCTGTTTGTTTTCCACACCACAACACACTTAAATGTAAAACAAGTTTCACAATTGTTTTATTAACTGTCCGCCATCTTGTTTCTATCCCATAGTGCTATCACATGGTTGAGTTGTAAACATGGCATCTGCTCCGAAAAAGAAAAAATCAGATTCTGTTTTGTTGAAAACCTTCGGAAAATTGGCTGCAAGCATCATGAGTAATAATTGAGTTTATTGTGTCATTGTAAGAATGGGTACCCATCATCAATTTTACAGAACCCAAAAATAGTTACTGATGGGTTCACATGAAAAAAAAAAGTACAGAACCCAAAAATAGTTTCCCTTAAAATTTGAAATCCAATGGCCTGCCTTATTAGCAGCACCAATTGTGGCTGTACTGATCTTCAGGTGGATGGGCCACTGGAGCGATTAATGGGTGTTGGAAATGTCTGTCAAGAAAAGGACGATTAAAATCAAAGTTCTTCCAGCAAAAACTCATGCTTCCAAAATATTTTAATTGCACTTTTTCCCCTGCACTAAAAAACTCAAGTGATAAGTACTACTTGTTTAAAAGACCTTATACACCCAGCATCATAACGGAAAATACTTAACAACCCACCTTACAGACAAGAACATGGAGAGAGGGATGTCTACTGATTGTACCATGTTTGGGGTTCACTTGTCTGCCACATGCAGTGCAGTCGACTCGTCTTGGGAGACCTGCAACCCAGATACATGTGCATCAAGTTAACCATTGTCATAATTTTTCCCAACTTACAGTAAGCACTGTGAAAACAGTTCTTAATGTTGTTCTGGCCTAAAATTTATTAGACAGTATATTACACAGTTTCAAGACTCACCCACTGGACCAAACATTGTGTGCTGATACACCATTTTTCAAATGCAATTTTTTGCTAGATCCATTCCCTTGTGGGGGCTAAAAGTCACTACTAGGTTGAATTTGGGCTCCGCTCATTAACAACACAAAAACATCTTTTTAGCTCCCACGTAGGAATGGATCTAGCAAAAATTTGCATTAGAAAAATGGTGTATTGGCTGAACATATCATGAATAATTGATGAGCTTGAGAAAAGTCATAATATGCGCTAGTATTTTTTAATAACTGCCTTTATGTACAGTACATGTATACAGTTTAGAAAAACAAAGCTTTTGCAAAAAATGTTGTCTTCTCAGCAGTGCAATTGTATAATTTTTTGTGGTCAGTCAATACTGAATGGGTGAAAAAGAAAGGGGAAATTTATGTTACCGGTACATTCTAAAACAATTTATTTATTGTAATTATGCTCCAACATTTTGTTACTAGGCTTTTACTTTTAGTTTTCTGCTTTTTACTTTAATAGGGTTATGGCAGTTTTCTTACCATCCTCATCCTCTGATTCAGCATGTTTGGTCTCTTTGTGATGGTGGTGATGTTTGTGTTTCAACCCTTTGTGCTTTGGTTTTTCTGACGCTCTATTCATCTCATTATGGCCAACTTTCAACCCAGTCATCTTCTCAAATCCTTCCAGTGTATTTTCATACTCACTATCTACGACAGGCTCAACTTTGACCTGAGATGCATGGACAACTGAAATAACTTCTTCCTCTGATTCCTGAAGAGTACCATTTGGTGAAAGTACAGGAGGTTCTTCTGTTGTCTCAATACAGGTTTGTTGCTCGCTACCTGATGGAACATTTTCATCATCTGATGACAAAAGCCTTTTGTATCTTACTTTCACCTCAGATTTCCTGTGATAGAAAACAAGCCAGACAAATTAGGAACCTACATGTAAGAAAAATCTGTATAACAAAGCAGTAAGGAGCTTATGGGACCAGTTCACTTGGTTGCAAGGTGTCTCCCAAAAGCTTTTGGGGATCTTGCTCACAATTTTACTGTTGAATTTATTTTAATTATCCATTTCTATGAGAAATTTTAATCCTGCCACACACATGAGGAAACAGCTGGGCAAAATGCCTCCTGGCCAAGGCATTTTGTTTAGCCATTTCCTCATGTGTGCAGTAAAGGTTTGGTGAGAAATTTGCTTCACCAGGCCATGAGGATAAATCAAACATGTTGGATATTTTGTGCCTTGCAAGGCAAATTCCTCAATGTGTGCAGCAATCGTGTCTGGCCGAGTTTGATCAATCAACCATCCAATAAAAACACATTGCAAACTCAATAGGTCCTTTAAATATTTCAACAGTGCACCTATTTTAAAAGCATGTACAGTGAATACAGATTTACCGTTTCCCAATACCATTGTCAGTGTTTTTCTTAAGGCTTGGGAAATGGGGTACACTAAGTGGGAAAGCAGGTACACCTGGGTTGGAAGTCATCAAGCGCCGAAGGTGCAAGCATCCAGAGGGGTCTGGGGGGCATCCCCCAGAACATTTTTGAAATTTAGAGTCCTGGAAAATGATGCAATCTTGTACATCCGTTTTAAAAAACTTGCCAGACGCCATTGCTGGGAAAGGTGGTACATCTACGGGGGAACGTCGGTACAATGTACCGGTGTACCGGCCTTAAGAAAAACACTGATTGTACACTTTAAGTTTTTTTTAAAATACTATATAAACTCATTTTAGAAATCAAATAATACTATAAACCGTTCATTGTATAATTTTCTTGAAAAAGATTGTCTGCAGTAAAAAACATTGATCATATATCATCACTGACAAATTAAAACTCACCAACATTTTGGAGTATAATCAAATTAGCATATACCAAAACAGTAAATAAAAGTAAAAAATGAAAAAAAAAATCAATTCAAGATGAATAGAAACACAATTTAAACTTTATTCATTACTTAGTTGTGCCTGCTTGTGTCTGTTCTCATTCATGTGAACAAAATTACTGGCGCTGCAAGGTGCGGTATTTAGGTTTTGTCTCTGCTTTTTTTTAATTTTTTAATTTTTATTTTTTTGTTGCAGCTGTCCTGCACATTCATTAGCTTGCATGGTGTCACAGTGGTTAGCACATCAGACTTGCAACCTGATCGAACTTTGATATCAACATGGCATAAGTTCAAATCACGGTGGACGTGTCATAATTTTTTTTCTCTGACCAAATTTTTTTTCTCTTTTTTTTGTTTTCTTTCTAAAACAGAACAAAACAATATTAGCAGAAATCACAAGTGATATAATTGCAGGTCTTTTCTTTGAACAAGCATTATCATTGGATTCCTGTTCCACTTTATGCAGTAAACAAGTGAGATTGAAGTATCTATTTCAAATTTACCAAGTATACAGCAGAGCCCGAGTCAGCAACTGCGCAGCCTTTTGTTATATTTAGAAAGCTTTAGTACTTTAAAAATAATAATCATGTACTGATGTAGTATTTCTTGTGTGCTCCTACCGTTTTGATTTCCTGTGTGTAACCTCAATTTCAGGCCCACTGTCGTGAGTTTCCTTGCCTTCCTTCAGCTGTTTAAGATATTGAAAACATGTATTTTATTCAGTTGCATAAATCTCTCAACTGTGAAGACACTATTTTCGGTATTACAAACGTTACAACGAGTGCGTGCGCAAGGCGTGACTCGTGCGCCGGACTTGATCTTGCGATTGTTAAATGAATCGCACGAATGCGTATTGTTGCAAGTTTTTTATAGAAAACAAACATATTGTATATAAACGAAGTCTACACATTCACATCAAATTTAAAAAAGTATTAAAAGCGAGCTATTGTGCTTTCTTGAGCTGAGACAACAACGGGGGTCAGGAGTAATACTTGTATTTCTTTGTTTTAAAACAACCGGCCACATGCTTAAATTCAAAATGCCGCGACTGACAGAAACATGACAGTTGAGTTGAGCTGCATAAAAATTATAAATCGAAAGAGCACAGAGAATAAAACTAAAAATGCCAATGAAAGTTATTTTGGCATCCATAAACACTATGAAAACTTAGACAATATGTTCAAACAACAATATTTAACCTGCACAGCTAAATCTTACAGTAACGGATTGAAGTCACACGACTTGGCAGTCTTGCGATCGCAAAAAATTCCATTTACAACTGCATTTATACATCTTTCAGATTGAAACCTTGAGTGAATTTACTATTTACCAATTTTGAAGACTGGTCGTCACTTGGCCTTTCTGGTGCGCTCTGTTTTAGTTTGGAAATGATCGAATCGAGCCCACGCTTTCGCCTGCAAAAGTTTTAAGAAGCACAATGCTGTTTTAGTACCGGACGCAGCGAAGCACCAAAATGATCGCAGACAAATACAGTGCAAACAACCAAATTCTCCATGTTTGACTCTTACCCTTTTTTGCTTGTTTTGGCCACTTCCGTCATCTTCGATTTGCTCTTCAAAGGAAATCAATCGTGGAAACGAACTATACAATATTCGTATCTCCGTCTCATTACATTCCCCGCCATTTTCTGAAGATTCTTTGTTAAGTTTCGCGCCAGAAATAGCAAACGCGCATGCTCAACCCACTTTCCCGGATGTATTCAAGTAAACATATGACGTCACGTCGCAATGTTTTGAGAACTGCGCATGCCCACTATAAGTCACGTGGCAACAAAAAGGGCGTTCCCAAACCCCGGATGTTTTTAAAATTCAAAATGGCGGTCGTCACGTGACCAAAATTGTCAAAATGACGTCACAACTTTGACGTCATATGCAGTGTGTGTGCAATGACGTCATATCATGAAAACATATATGTGTTAATATTTTTTACCAAAAAATTAATTTTGTTTTTGACAAGTAAACAACAAATGTAAACAAACTATGTTTGTCTTATAACAAGATTATTGTTTAATTGTCAGTGCCAAATTTCCTGAATAATGCCAGAGAATTACTAGGACAACAGATGTTGCCAACAATTGAGAGGTGTGTTGTAATGTCATGGTTGTTAATTGACTCATGTGCCAAAGGGTCAGACTGACTAATGCATTCAGCTGGAGTCCAGAAGCTTGTAACCAGTTTGTTGACAGTTATTCCCCAAAGTGGAGGTGAATAGCGATGGATGTAAAATCAACAAAATGTGAATGTGACAAAGTGCTTGTCACCCTAGGGAGTACTGGTTTCAAAGGTGCAAGTTTCTAGGAGGGTCCAGGGGGTTTGAAAAACACCATTTTCTGTATTTTGAGACCTATTTCAAAGAAAATTTATTAAGCTATTAATGGCACATCAAAGCAAACATTATGTTCCAAAACTAATTTGAAACGAATTTAGCAACTTGAAGCAATCAGATTTGGCAGAATTTGCAGGAAATACAGAATCTCAACGCAATTGTGGAATGCTTTACTAGCCTGACAGGTCAGTGGGTTGCTGGTCTGTCAGCTGTCAAATGTGGCGGGCAAGCTAATCCTCCAAGGGTGACCTGAAACATTCATGGGGCCTATGGTCATGCATGAGTGACAGAAGGTGATTAGTACTGTATAATCCAAGTTCGAGTAGCCAATCAGAGCCAAATGTATAGTAGTATTCACAGGTTTGGCATAATACTGGTATATATATTATATATATATAACAGTTAACATCCAATGACAGGCTGGATAGTGAACAAACAAAAGAATTACTGAATAGCAGAGAGGTTTTTGAAAAATAGACCAATCAGATTTGAGGCACATTTACAGGTAATATTTATGTAAAGTTTTATCACACTGCGTACGCAGCTGGACAGAGTTCTTTGTTTGGCTGTAAGATGCAAGGGCTCTAGGTATGAGAATACTAAATCTGTAAAGGATCAGCACGAGGATAAGGAAGTATTCATTTGAGGGGTGCTTATTCATTTCACCTTAAAAATGCATGACCTTACAAAGGTGCAAATTTTCAGTATTACCGGTAATACATAAATAAAGGCTTCTAATTACAGCAACGTCCAACAAATTTATGTTTTCAACCTGATTGGTTAGGTCATTAAGGGGCAAACCATTTTTTATTCTGGTACTAACAGCAAGGGACAAGGGACTCGATATTTTATATGACACATTGTTTTTCAGGGCTCAATTTTAAGGAAAAATATTTCTTGTTGTACATGGGGCAACCAAGATTCATTTTTTAGTCATTCCCTCAAAAGTTGAGGTTGTCCTAATTAAAAGTGACTGAAACAGCTGTAAAAGGTGTTTCAGCGTGTTTTATACTTTTTTTCCTATTAAATTTTTAACTACAAGTAAGGCAAAACCAAATCAATTATTTTCTAACATTTATCAATCAGTTGGTTCTTAAGTCGTCCAAAGGACAACTAAGCTACTTCTCTTGGTTGTCCCACGAAGATTTCAGTCGTCTCTGACAACCAGACGACCGTAAAATGTGAGCCCTGTTTTTGGAAGTTCCAACTTTAATTTCTCCCTATTTGAAGTCTTTATTTTTTATGGTTTTAGGTTGTCAGTTTTAAACACTTGGTGATTCATCAACACTGTCTTCAAGTACTGTAGTCCTCAATACAGAATAAATGTCTCTCCATATGCAAGTCATTTCCACTGCTAATGGTTTGCTTCTGTTCAGTGCTGACTGCTGATGATCTGCACCGCAGGAGTCCAATGCTTTTTCAGAGGTCAGCAACAGAGTCTGCAGAGCTTGAAAGCAAATGTCTCTCACATGTGGTGCCACACTGACAAGACATCTAAAATGATTTACCAAAGAAGCGTAGCTACCATCTGCATTCTCCAGATTGTTATGTCTGTAACATAATTTAATGACACTGAGATAATTATAATGATAAAAAATAATATTAATTATTTTGCTACATGTAGATAAAAGTAATAGTCGGATTAAACTTGTCACCTCAAATGCTTTTAAGCCTTGATGACTTTTAATGTACTGTATCTTAGTACATTCATGGGTATCATGCCTTTAAAAAATTTCTATTCCCTGATCCCCTTTTCAATCAACTACATGTACTGTAATCCGTTATATACAAATTTTTGTTTGGGATTTGTGAAGGATCATGGCAGATGATGTAAGCTTTTATCAAAATTACTTTGGCTCAAAGTTAGTGACAAGAGAACTTTATTCAAATGTACCTAATAGATTTATTTAATAAATACATTCAACCTAGGTTTAGCTGATATAAGAATAGCAATCATGACTATCTAAGTATGTACATGTACATCACACATCAGTTAAACAATTGTGTGTATAACATAGGCTATTTCTAAAAGTATTTCAACAGAAACTACTCCATAAAGGCTGTGCTACACGAGTCAACTTGAAACAACGATTTTCCATGCAACAATGTTGCACTGAAAATTGTTCTCAATACATGTAACATGTCACTGGGGACGATTTTCTGTGCAATACAGAGCCCGGCAACATTATGCGAGTTTTTGAAATGGTTTCAAAAACTTGCAAGTACACAAGACGCAACACTGTTGCACAGAAAATCGTCATTGCAAGTCGACTTGTGTAACATGGCCTTAAAAGAATTGACAACGAAAATTATCCATTTTTAATTCTGACACTTAGTTTTTGGTTAACCTATTTGGCAGTGCAACTAAATCTAATATTGAGTCTGGGAAAAAGTTGAACTTTAAATTAAGCCCTGGGCATTAACATTAACAGATCAAAAACTGACAATACTTTATTAATTCATATTTATAAACGTAAACAGCTTCCCTTCAATATATCTAATTAAGTAATTTTATTATTTCACAGCAAAAGGTCTCTCTCGGACCGTTCTAACATGTCAGGGTAGGAAATATTGGTCCACAGCCCGGGGGCTTTCCTAAAAAAAGGTATTCTCAAACACAAAAAAAAAATCTTTCAATTTTGACACAAAAATCAACACTGTGATAAGACTTCGATTTAAAAAAAGAGTAATTAAAATAATTGTGTTCACACTCATCACATTATTAAAGCATTCATTTGCATATACTAGTATCTAGGAGTTGTGTAATACATACATTTGATGATTTTTCTGCATGCATATTGATGATCAGTTGGGACATTGTAAAAATTGTTATTTATATGAATTCAAATGAACTTGAACTTGAAACTTGTTAATAAAATAATTACCTCCATTTTAAACAACAAGTTGTCAATGTTCCATGTTCTCCCACTACAGGCAGCTGGAAATCTTGCACCATATTTTGACCCCAGTGTATCAGGTGACCCAAATACACTTTGAAGAAACTTACGTACACTGTAGCAACTCTACTCAAGAGACTGGGTGGCTGTGCAAACAGCTGAAGCTTGAAATCCTCTGAACAAATATTTTCTATGGATTCAGAGAAAGAAATGCAGATTCACTGTCTGTTGTATAATGCAAGAAGGTCAAAGCAAAAAAGTTAAAATACAACTATATTAGTGTTAAATGAACGGGCCTGTAGGCAGGAATTTCGTTGGGGGATGCAAATTTCATAAAATTGGACTCTTAAAATCCAAATTTATCGGACAAACACACTTATGGCCATTTTTTTGATCATTTAGATTTGTGGTAGCTCCAACTGTGACAATAAACCTATTTGAGTTTCTTCATTATTTTATTAAACCTCTAAATGTGGATCTTTTTGGGTTCATGATGAAAGGGGGGATGGGGAGGAGGTGGGTGATACATACCCTGCCCTGGTAGAGGTACAAGTGATCCATGATGAAAGGGGGGATGGGGAGGAGGTGGGTG
>JAOBYE010653407.1:0-11877 GCA_025403585.1 Parazoanthus swiftii
TATTATTATTGTTATTATTATTATTATTATTATTATTATTATTATTATTATTATTATTATTATTATTATTATTATTAAATTTATTATTATTATTTGTTTCCTTTCTAGATTATAGTGCGACATGGCCGCGGTCTCAGTCTTGGAGGACTCGGAGGAGAAATGTAACGGAACCAAGTTGGCCAGACTGCTCATCGATGGTGGAACAGAAACCCTCAGACGTATGTTTGACTCCATCTATCCCCCAGCCAATCTACAGGCTGTTCTACACTCGAACAAGCCTCAGTTGAACACTCTGCGCAAGAAACGAATTCTAAATAGCAACCAATGGGACGAGTTGTACCCGCCTGGGGGAACCGCCCCAGACTCCAAGACCTTTGACATCACCCTCCTGTTTGCCCTATTACGTAATATCTGCGGCCTGACGGCACCTGTTACAAGATGGGACGCCTTGCCACCTGCAGCTGATGTATCACAGGAAGCTAACCTGGCCAGGATCAAGTACTACCGCAATCAAGTCTATGGCCACATTAAAGGCACTGGAGTGAGCAGTGCTGACTTTGAACAGTACTGGACTGATATATCTGGTGCTCTGATTGCATTGGGAGCTAATCAGGTGGACATTGGCTTGTTGAAGTCATCTGCCATTGGCGAAAAAGACTACATTGCTTTGCTGACTAAGTGGAAGTTAGAGGAAGATCAATTGAAAGAAATTGTTAACGAGCTAAAAGAAGAAGTTTGTGACATGAAAGCGACACTGCAGAAACAGGACGCACTGAAACAGAGCTCTACGATTGAAATTCTGACAAAATGCGATTTCTCTCTGCACACCAACTCCCTGGTTGATCAGTTTCAAAAAGGAACAAGGTTGTGGATTTTGAACATGATAGAGGACTTTTGCACAAACCCAGAGCAGCTGTCAAGAGCTCTAGTGATTACAGCTTTGCCAGGAGTTGGAAAGTCGGTTCTTGCTGCCGTTGCCTGCAGAAATGCTCAGGAGAAAGGACGGTTGGGAGCGTGCCACTTTGTACAGCACAATGACTCTCAACGCAGCAACCCAAAAGTAGTCATAAAATCTATCGCACGCCATTTGTGTGACAATATTGAAGGGTTCAAAGAGAAACTGCACAGTCGACTTTTACCTCTACAACCCGATATTAGAGAGGGACTTGATGCAATGAATCTTAAAACCCTATATTCTGTTCTTATCGAGGAACCACTCGCTGTAATGCAGTGTGTGACACCCGAACAGAGCCTCGTTGTTGTTATTGATGCACTTGATGAGATTGAGCCCAGTTCGAGAAAAGAATTTATTACTGTTCTTCTGAACAAATCAAAATCCCTGCCAAAATGGATCAAGATTGTCCTCACGTCTCGACCTTCAGAACAACTTACAGAGATGCCCCATGTGACTGTTGTTAACATTAATGTAACAGACAGTTACAACACTGAAGATATCAAATTGTATCTTTCAGAGCAGCTACGATTGATTTATGAAGATGAATCCAGTGTATCACGTGAAGCTTCTGCAGCAAAGCTTACTGAGAGATCTCAAGGATTTTTTCTCTATGCTCATTTTGTACTGGAAACGGCCAAGAAGAAAGCCTTGCCACTTTGTGAAACAAGTAAACTTTTCCCAAAGGGAATTTCTTTAGTTTACGAAGAATATCTCGCGAGAGCAAAAACTGAACTGCAACTTGACGAAGAGAAGTTTATGAACTTTCTCGAAGGTATTGTTGCTGCCCGTGCCCCCCTCCCACAGTCTTTGGTACTTCAGATTCTTGGTTTAAATCAAGTGTCGAGGCAAGAAAAGAAGAAAGCACGCGAGGCGCTAAGTGTTCTTTCCTTGCTTTTTCCCAAGGAAAGAAAACACATTTCTATATTTCACAAGTCCCTTGCTGACTGGCTCACTACAGCTGATGATGAAGATGACGGTCATGATTTCAGTGTGGAGGTGATAGATGGCCATCGCGTCCTCGCAGAGCATTGTTTGAAAGTGCTTAGAACCGTGAAGAACCACAAGAATTTTCCCCCAGAACTGAGCGACTGTGAGAACTATGCACTCACTTTCGGTTTTCATCACATGTTGGAGGCTGGCGGGTACGAGGAGCAGCTGGGGGAGTGTGTGCAGGATCTGGAGTTGCTTGCTGCAACATGGGTAGCTCGTGCAAAGACAGCTTCAGACGTGTGGTCGCGAAAATACGAGATGATAGAAGAACTGAAACGCATCAGTGCCAATTACTCACTTCTTTTCGACGATTTGTTGGATCTTCTTCAAATGATGTTAGCTGCCCATTTTGAAACCGATTGCCCACAGTTCGTTTTGCAGTGTGCAGCACGGTGCCCTTCTTCAACTGGACTCTACTCAAAGGCTACTCGGCTTTTGAGTTCCCGCAAATACAGATATTGTACATGGGTGGACAAACAAGAGATGTATTCGTTCGAGGAGCCCCTCTATATCGAATCCGTCTGCTGCGGTGAGCACACAGCAGCGTGCTTTTGTAACATTGAACGAGAACGGTGTATACTGATAACATTAAGCACAGAAAGTGGTGAACAACTTGCTAGAGTTGATCTGGGTGTATTAAGTCACACATCGTTTTACAAAATACAGATATCACCAAGTGAGAAATACGTTGTACTTGGTGGGAATGCAGAGTTACAATTGAGAGATGTGCGGACCCTGCATATAGAAAGGACGTTCGAAATAGATAGTGACCGGCCTCCCTGGTGCTTTGTACCTGGTAACAAATTAGCTGCTGGTTTTGGGTATGGAACTGTTCGTGTGTGGGACGTGGAGAGTGGAGCTGTTGAGACAACCCTCCAGTGTTCCAGTCAGCCTGTGTACTGTACGGCCTCTCCAGTGGGACAACTGTTGACTATAGAGAAGGGAGGTTCTGCAGTACTATGGCAATCCATAACACCCGCTCAGTTCGTGAAGCTGCCGTCTGATATTCATTTCAACTTCCTATCCGTTCCTGAGCCTGCTTCCTTTTCACCTGACGGCAGTTTGGTAGCTTTCGCATGTACGGGCGATAAACGGTTCAGGGCAACTGAAGTAAAGGTGTTTCGTGTCGCAAATGCAGAGTTGTTGAAATCTTTGGCAGTCTATGGAATGTTTTGTTTCAGAATCACATTCATTAATGACAATAACCTACTGTTGCAAGGTGATTTGGGAATGACAGTAATGAGTGTCAATGGTGAATCGTCACAGGGACTCGCTGTTAATAGAATGTCTGTGTCCTACAAAAGGCCTCAGGAGTTTGTCGCCATTGTTCATCGTGGTTCTTTTACTCCTAGTTACTCATGCCGAACACTTTATAAGCTAACATTTCATAATCTGAATTAAGACCCCTATCTTCTTAAAGATTGCGATTAACTACCTTGATCCTTGCAAGGCCATCATTTTCATGGTGTCCGTTATTTGACAACTCGGGGAATAAATGCAAAGGTAAGAAGTTTTTTGAAACTTAAAAGTAAAATACAAAATGAGTTCTAAAAGTTCATCCTCAGATTAAAACGACATTTGGATTCTAGATATTTACAAACCTTGCTATAAACAATACCCCTGTTTCTATATAGCGAATTGTTTTCTTTAGTCTTTAGTTTATTTTAAATTGTTACGTTTTTCTCTGCAATTGTGTTAGTCAGGGTTCGTGCTACTCCTTAAACTCCTTGAAAACACCTTGAATTTGTTTTCATTTTCAAGTGCGCTTGAAAAGCCCTTGAATTTTGGAATTTATCACAGACTCCTTGAAAACTACTTGAATTTTGCACTTATTGATTTCAATCTGGTGCAGGTTTAAGAAACAAATGTTGCAAAATTTATAAAGCACACTTTTGTATAAATTTGTTTGTGCAATGTGTGTTCATTAAGCAATTTTTACATATACAAACCGAATGGTGTTCTTGCACAGAGTCGACAGTTTTCATTATTACAGACACAACACCCCGCCAAAAATACTCCTTGAAAATGAAATTTGGCTCCTTGAATACTCCTTGAATACTCCTTAAATTTTGTAGCTGGTGGTCAGCACTAACCCTGGTTAGTTTTTGTTCATCGTTTTGTTGAAGTAAGCCGGTCGGTGACAAACCAGTTAGCAATTTCGTTGTTTATTAACATAATTTTGTTATGCAGCTATCAGCGGCTTGCCTGGGGGTTCGACCCCAGGATCTTTCCAGAAGTTGCTAAAAAATGTTGAAATCCCGGAGGTCCGAGGAGACATTTTTTGACCAGAGCTGTCTAAAGCCCATACCCCAGGGGCACATAAAATTAGGGTCCAGCTAAACAGGAAACGTTTTATGTTCAGGAAAAGAAACTTGGCAAAACCAGATGTAACAGTGGAAATGTACTTTTTCTTCTGAATGTAACCGTTTTTAAACTTTTATAAACATCGTTTAGATTGGCGTTGCACAAATGAACGCAAGCGGCTATATAGAAAAACATTAGTGTGCAGTTGCAGTTGCTGCCATAAATTCGATCCAAGGAATAATTTTGACCAGTATGACCGCTGACCCTAAAGGACAATGCCCGGGGGTATGCACCCAGATTGTTTAGAGACAGAGACAAAACCGTCGGTGCCCGTCACCCGGAGACGATTTCGAGTACGAAACTTAAAAAAAATCCCGGGGGTTACCGGGGAGTGCCCCGGGGGTTGACCCCCGGGCAAGCCGTTGATTGGTGCATAATGCGCCGCAGCTGTTAGTTTTCACACTGACTCCTTAGACCAACCAGATTGCATTGTTGTATTCTAAAGCAGTAAGATGTTTCCAAAAATCGAGACTTGGAGCTTGTCCACACTGGATGAGTACTCCTTTTATTTTACTGTCAACGAAAGTGTATTGAGAACCGTAACCAGAGAAGTTTCGTTGTAGATCTTAAAATTCCAGACAGCAAGTTCACTGAAAAACGTGAGTCTGTAGTTTATACCAGTAAAAATGTGATGTCTGAAACCTTTAAACTTTACTCAAAACTGCAATTAAAATGCAGAAAATGCCATCTCACAAGGCCAAATTTTAAAGTGTTTGGGGGGAAGAAAGGGGGGGATGGGGAATGCCCCGGGAAAAATCTCCCTATTTTTAAGCTCCAGGGGTTGGAACCGTCGATTTGCCGCTGTCTTCAACATGCTCAAACAGTCTTGAAGTTTTGCTAAAAACTTAGCTACAATCTTGAAAACTTGTTCGTCTCATTCGTTGACTGCTTGCAAGATTACATGTAAATGTTACTCATTTAGTGAAATATGAATAGGCAAGCAATAAAGCCGAACAAGAGATATTAGTTATGTTAATGTAGCTGCAGTTGATGTTGGAATGGGGTCTTGGAAACGAGGCCGGGATATGTGACAAATACGGAGTCACGGGTTGCGGGGCGGGTGGGGTAGTAAGTGGGTTTTCTAGGACATAACCTTGCTTCAAAAGACAAAATATTTGAGTATTCTAAAACTCATTTATTTGTATCTTGCCACAGAGTGGTTTCTTTTAACCCGTGAAAGAGATGTTAAAGAAATAAGTTTATTGCTCTCTAAACTGTTTGTTTTCTCTTGTTTTATCCAGACAACTAGACGCGAAACTATTTCACAAAGTGAGTGTATTGAAAAGTTAAAAACCTTACAGAAAATTGAATACCAACTTTGTTTATTTTGCTCAGAAACTTGGAAAATATCCATGCTTTATAGCTTTCCAAGGTGTGTGTTATAACAAGTTATCACAAAATGTGGACTTGTAACTTAAAACTTTCCAGGGATGTTGGATACTTCAGTTGCGACTGTATGGGAATATGTGATTTACTTTGCAATTTTCAAGTTTGTGCGTACATCTAACAAACGTAATTCTGCCCCATTCTTGCTGCTTACTCAGAAGAGAACTTCAACCTTCACAGGATGACCGAGCATACAGTATCATATTTCTACCCGCAGTGTCAACAGTTTAGTCCAGTCATTCGACGCAAATAAAATGGGTTAACTTCAAAGTAATTGCAAGAGAAGGTATTTCAACGATTTTCAGCATAGAATCCCATCTCCTATAATATATCAGAAGTCCACCAAAGTCCCCGGTAGGGAAGGTGGTAAAAAACAGGATTTATTGAGACCTGTTTCGGGACTTTGGGGAAATTTTGATATGTCTTGCAATTACTTTGAGGTTAAATCACAGAATGGCTAGACCAGTTATATAGGTCACACGTTTTTCAACCGAGTTATTTACATAACGGGTTGCCTTAAGCCAATAGTGCAGTAAAGCATATCAAGAATCGTGCGTTATCAAAAATTCTGATTTTATGCAAACTGCTACTTTGGAAAAATCGGAACTTTGATAAAATTTCCATTAGGCCTTTCGAACTGTCCTAGAATTAGTTTTTGCAACAGCTTGCATTTTTCGTTGCTTTGGAAGACCTAGAACTTTCGCGGGTATCGGAGTGACAGCTAGGCTCGTTATCCAGGCGCTGTTCGGGTAATGAATGCGCATGGGCTACCTTTCTTAAAATGGATGGGCCTCGTAATAGCTGACCTACCACATCTTTAACTTTTTAAAAAGCTTTCATGACTCACGCTAAACCCATATTTTGCTGGTACTTGACTATAATGAGCGATCAAGTGACTTTTCGAGGTCTAAATAGTTGTACACAAAACCTAAACAATCGCTCCATTCGATTTTTTGAACTCCCCCAAGCTGTTGAGACAACCCTTCCGGCAGTCTTTATGTGCCCACATTTACTGTGTCTGGTACGGCCTCTCCAACAGGACAACTGTTAACTGTAGTGTGGGGAGGTTTATGGTCAAACTCTGCAGTACCGCACAGCAGTCCATAACAGAGATCTCCTGAGCCTGTGCAGCTGGCATTCTGTTCGAGATACGCGGTTGATATACTGATCTTAACTGCTTTTCACCTGACGGCATGTTGGTAGCTTGTGGGTCGGGTGACAGGCCTGAAAGTCACGAATCACTTTGTATGAAGGTCTTTTATCTCACAACTGCGCAGTTACTAAACTCTTTGCCCAGTCAATCCTGATCTGTTTTCTTCTGCAAAACTCAAGTTTATTGATGACAACTTCATACTGCTGGGACTCTATCATTTGCTGGTGAAAGAATCCTTGTGTCCTAAAAATGAAGCGTGAATGTGTTGCCTACGGTGGCCCAGAAGGCTCATCACTGAACTTAAAGATTGGCAACGTAAAACTAAAGAACACAACGCAATAAATAAAAGTCGCAACGAAAAAAATGATATTCACAACGCAAAAAAGTTTACAACGCAAAAAGAAAGGGGCTCTGGGGACCGAGAATGGGTTAATTCAAGCTCAGCTCACTTCTGCCTCGACCTCTTTGGCGTTGCGTAATCCCTTCTTTTTTGTGTATTGTGACTTTTAATTTTTTGCGTTGTGAACTTTCTTTTTGCGTTGTGACCTTTTTTTTGCGTTGTGAACTTTTTTTGCGTTGTGAATTTTTTTTTGCGTTGTGAACTTTTTTTGCGTTGTGAACTTTTTTATGCGTTGTGAACTTTTTTTGCGTTCAGAACCTTTTTTTACGTTGTGAACTTTTTTTTGCGTTGTGAACTTTCTTTTTGCGTTGTGAACATTCTTTTTGCGTTGTAAACTTTTTTTGCGTTGTGAATATCATTTTTTGCGTTGCGACTTTTATTTATTGCGTTGTGTTTTTTAGTTTTACGTTGCCGATCTTTTAGTTCGGCGGTGAGCCTTCTGGGCCACCGTAGTTTTCTTTAGGGACGGACCATCAGATATTAGGGAGGGGGGGGGGTAAAACCAAAAAATACTGGAGCGGAGATTCCACAAGCGAACAAAAATCCTTCAGATGAATTCTGGCATAAAAAAATGCCCAGATTTGCGAAAAACATATCGGGCAAAACTTTTGGATCGAAAAAAAGTCATGCAAAAAAAATTGGTCCGTCTCTTAGTCAATGGCTTTAGACGTTCGTTTAGGTTATTTTCTATGTAATTCTGTTAGTTTTTGTTCATCGTTTTTTTGAAGTAAGTCGGTGACAAACCAGTTGGCAATATCGTTGTTTATTAACACAACTTCAAGTTTTCAGTAATGCAGCTGTAAGCGGTTTGCCCGGGGCTCGACCCCGGGGCTTTTCAAGCACTTGCATAACAAAAGTTGAAATCCCTGGGATCCGGGAAGACATTTTTGGAGCATAGCTGTATATTGCCCATGTCCTCGTGGCACATAAAATTTGAGTCCAGCTAAACAGGAAACGTTTCATGTGCAGAAAAAGAATCTTGGCTAAACCAGATGTAACAGTGGAAATGTACTTTTTCTTCTGAATGTAACTGTTTAAACTTTTACAAGCATCTTTTAGATTGGCGTCTCACAGATGAACGCAAGCGGCAACATAAAAAATATTTAGTGTGCAGTTGCAATTGCTGCCAGAGCCGTTCGATCCAAGGAATTTTGACCAGTACGACCGCTGACCTAAATGAACAATGCCCGCGGGTATGCACCCCGATTGTTTAGAGACAGAGACAAAACCGTCGAGTACGAAACTCGACGAAATCCCGGGGGTTATTCGGGATAGTCCCGGGGATTTACCCCCGGCCAAGCCGTTGATTGGTGCATAATACACCGCAACTGTTAGTTTTCACACTGACTCCTTAGACCAACCAATTTGTACTGTTGTATTTAAATGCAGTAAGACTGATGTTTCTGAAATTCGAGACTAGGCGATTTGTCCACATTGGATGAGTACTTTTCTATTTTAAGTAGAAGGACATACTTACTGTCAACGGAAGTGACTTGAGAATCGTAATCGGAAAAGTTTCGTTGTAGATCTCAAAATTCCAGACGACGAGCTTACTGAAAACAAACTTGAGTTATAATTTCAACTGCCCGCTACCACATTTGATGCAGAAAATGGAAAGCTTCCAACTAGCTCTTAACTTTTCTTAATTGGACCCGTTATTTCGATATTTGGAAAGAACATGTGGCAACTTTGTCTTTCATGGGTTTTCATGCCGAGCGTTTGGAAGCAAATAAAACTAGTTTAGAGCAAAAGAGCAGAGATTCAAACCCTCCCTGATTTACTGGGATTTTTTGGTGCAATGTCTCCCTATTTTTATCAAAAACTTCCAAGTTTTCACACAATTCGAAAATCGAGGGAGAATATTACTTAAAACAGTTGCTTGTGAGCGAGGCTTAGGTAAATGGTTCATTATACTGAAAGAAAATGATATCAAATTTCTTCCGAAAAGCGTTTTTTATTAGCTTGTGCATTGATAAGGGCTTACTGCTGAGCTCGTTCGAGTATGCGAGTGATAATAAAGTCTAGTTTATACCAGTAAAAATGTGATGTTTGAAACCTTTAAATTGCAAACAAAACTGCTCTCGAAATGCAGAAATTTCCATTTCAGAAGACCAAATCAAATGTTTGCGGGAGCGAGGGTGGGGGATGCCACGGAAAAATCTCCCCGCTATTTTCAAGCTCCAGGCGTTGGAACCATCGACTTGCCTCGGTCTTCAACATTCTCAAACATACAATCTTGAAATCTACAACGAAAATCATGCGAAAACAGTTCTCGCGTCACGTACGTTGATCGCAAGATTATATTTAAAACTGAATTGTGTAATGGAACACATTATAAATCTCATTCCGATCCTTATTGAACGTGCAGAGTTAATAAAGTTTATATTAATAATTACTTCCGATATTTGATTTTCAATAATTGATACAGCAGTTTTATGTAAGTAAAACTGAGCCTAATAATATTGTTTATAAGAAGATAACGTTTTAAATCGGCGATTTCAAGTTGAATGTTTTTGTTCTTTGTCTCTCCAAAACTTTTGTTTAATCCAGTTTACTAGTCACGAGGCTACTTCACGGATTTGGTGTATGGAAGAACAAGTGCCAACTCTATTTAATTTGCTTGTAAATATTAAAGAGAATAAACCAGCTTTAAAAATCGGCAAGGTGTGTAATATAACGGTTTGTGTCTGACAAGATCGGAACTTATAACTTTTAAAAAACTTTCCACGTATGCTGGATACTTTGACAGTTCAGTGATAGATGCACGCGTTGTGACTCCGTTGTTCCAAACAGACGGCACCCTATTTTCGCCAGCACTTGATTGGTGAGCGACCAACTGTCGTTTTGAGCTATAAATCCAAAGCAATCGCTCCATTCGATTTCTTGCAACTTTCCCCAACTGACAAATCTTCATAGTTACTTCCTCTCCTAAAGCTTACGCCTCATCTTCTCTCAACTGTATTTTAGATACAGACGACACCGATATACGAGAAAGACCAGCGCCAAAGATCTATGTACAAATTCGAAAGACAAAAACATTAACCGACTGACAAATGAATTTCAAGTAAAGAAAACGAAATATGTTTTCATTTGTAATTTATTTTTTAAAAAATATACATTCCTTTCCAACCAACGCTGAACAAATCGAGCCAGAAACTAGAACCGAATGAATTTTGAATATTATAAGCTTATTACAGTCTTTTAAAGGCCAATCTCCAACTTTAGTCCGTGGAGTAAAAAAGAACCCATATTTAGACCTGGGAATAGTAAAAATACCCTGCGATACTTGTACTGTAAAAGTAAAATGCAGTGTTCATGAAAAAAAAAAGAGAAAAAGATTGGATAATATATCCATGAATAGAAAGTTTAGTGTGTAGTATTGGTGGCAATATTCACTCGTCATTTGTGTTTTGGCTCGCCCGGCGACATGACTCGTAAAAATATCCACTCATACTACACTCTAAACTGTCGAATAACATATATAACGTTAGAAAACCTATTCCACATACTAATCATTGTCATTTGGCAGCTCCGGCCAAAACGGAATATATACGTGTCCTTCCAACTAGTCATCAACATAAAGTGTTTTGCAATAAGTTAATAAAAGTTGCAGCTCTATCGGTAAAAAATATTCAATGAATCGCAATGTCATTTGAAGGAGACAAAACGAGTGTCTTGGAGCCTGAGTTTGGTTCAATTTGTCAAGGCCTTATTGACGTCCGTTGTTTGTGACAGAAATTCAAAAAACACAACCTCGATATGACAACGTTACAAATCTGAATTGTTCAAAATTGCTCCATTTATATATGATCTGTCACTCAAAATGTGAATACCATGGAATCAAAGACACCCCCTTGTACAACATTCATCCAAAAAACTTGTCCACAGAGTTATGCTTAATACGGCCAAGTTGGAAAATTTTATATCGCTAGCTAGCTAACAGTAAGTGTTTAAAGTTATAAAAGAAAAGTCACAGGAAGAATTGACAGGCTTAAGATGAGATTATCAAGCAGCACATTATTATTACATAATACGATTAGACCAAATCAGTTGAAAAATAAAAGCTGCTTAACCCAAACAAAATGATAATATATAGTATTTAAGGCTTTGATTTCTTCTTTTTCTTTTTCTTCTTTTCCTTTAATTTGGTGCAGTTCGGACACACCCAGGTAGAATCAGCAGAAGGTTCTTGTAGAATGCCAACACAGCTCCTGGAAACAAAAACAAGTCACATCTATTCAAAGTTTCCCAATTCACAGAACGCCAAAACGTTATGACCAAGTGTGGAAGGCCAACAGGGACGGGGAAGTAGAAAACCAACAAAGGAGGCTCTTCTAAGAAAGGAGTCAGCAAATATTTACTTTGTGACAGTCACAGTGTATTACTAGCAGGGAGAGTGTGCTAACCAAACGGGGAGAAATAGGTTGGTTAGGAAAGGGGAAGGTGATGCAAGGAAATGGTTTACTGACTAACAAGAAAAAGACTGGTGAGTAAGGGAAAGCAACCAGCAGTGAAAACTTTGCCACACAACATGGGGATCTATCCAATAAAGCAAGGATACAGTATGTTGGTCAACAGGGAAAATTAACTTACAGGGAAAGAGGTGTAATGAACAGTGGTGAAGGGTGT
>JAOBYE010653518.1:200-11876 GCA_025403585.1 Parazoanthus swiftii
GTCTCAGTAATGGTACGGTGGTGGTGTGGGGTGTGTATCGAGATGAGTTGAGGAATGTGTTTTTAGAAAACACGAAACTGTGTTTCATTGCTTACCTTTGGTCTCAGTAATGGTACGGTGGTGGTGTGGGGTGTGTATCGAGATGAGTTGAGGAATGTGTTTTTAGAAAACACGAAAGTGTGTTTCATTGCTTACCTTTGGTCTCAGTAATGGTACGGTGGTAGTGTGGGATGCGTATCGAGGTGAGTTGAGGAATGTGTTCTAGAAACAAGAAACTGCGTTTCACTGCTTACCTTTGGTCTCAGTAATGGTACGGTGGTTGTGTAGGATGTGTATCGAGGTGAGTCGAGGACTGTGTTTTAGATACAAGAAGTTGCATTTCATTGCTTACCTTTGGTCCCAGTAATAGTTTGATGGTGGTGTGGGATGTGTATCGAGGTTAGTTGAGGGAATGTTGTCTAGAAACAAGTAACTTTGTTTCATTGCTTACCTTTGGTCTCAAAAAGGGTACAGTGGTAGTGTGGGACGTGTATTTAGTTGTATTGCGTTCGTGGAGTAATTGTTCAAAAGTAGTGGTTGTAAAAGTAAAAGTGAAAGTGAAAGTTGTAGTTTATTCTGATCTAATAGTTTTTCTTTGTAGGTTTGTTGCTGAAAGTCATTTCCGTGACAAAAAGTGGAAGAATCGAGCTGCTCCACTTTCTTCCCTGTGGGGTGGTACCAGTTTTTGGTGACGAACAGGCTGACCATCAACTGTCGTCCCCTTTAGCAAACCTTGTTGTCAGTTGTGATGATGGAACATTTGGTATCATTCAGTGTGGCGTCGCGCATAGCTCGTCGCTTGTACCTTTGCGTGACGGGTGAGTAATTCATCATCTCTTGTCGTAATGTAATATTTGATGTCGTTCAATGTTGGGTGACACATAGCGTGTCACTTGTGCTTTTGCGTGGCTGGTGAGTAATCCATCATCTTTTGTGATGGTGAGCATTTTAATGATTCAGTGCAATGTGACTTATAGTTCGTTCTTTATTCCTTTGCTTGACGGATGAGTGATCCATCATCTTTTGTGATGATGGAACATTTGGGTCATTCAGTGTGAGGTGACACATAGCTTGTCACTTGTGCCTTTGCTTGGCAGGTGAGTAATCCATTATCTCTTGTGATGGTGGAACACTTGGTGTCATTTAGAGTGATGTAGCACTTTCCCATTCTCTTCCTCCATGCTAGCCATCGTCTAACTTAGGGTACCAGGTTAAGTGCAGTGAGCGGAACGCTGACATTTAGAAAGTAATGAATTGATACTTTTGTGTCCCTTCCCCACTCTCGATGTTGAAAGTCGTTTAATTCGGTCTTGCTTTAACATTTTTTGAAATTGTAGCTCCTCAAAGGAAACAGAAGTCATAACTAGCATTCAGACTCTATCCAGAATTCCTCAAGTGATCGTGGCTGGTAAGGATACTGGCCTCGTGACCCTGTATGACGTCAAGACCTGCAGTGCCATCTGTCACGTCAGTATATCAGGGGGGTACTCGCTAGACACAAGCGTTAAACCACGTATTGCTGCAGAGGGTCAAGTGATGGTTGTTAAAGGTATTTGTAAAAGAAACTCTACATTTCTATACCATGAATTAACCCAGCTATGGGGTGAATCACACCCCACCCCGTCCCCCGTGATTTCAGTACGGTCACCATTAAATTTAGCCCTCTGGTATACAAGTTGTCTTGGCCTAGATAAGAGTTTACATTATAACAACCATGTGTTATCTAACGCATGTAATCACTTTTTTAAATAGTTTCTCACTTCTTTTGCTTTCTGGAACCCTATAACTGAATTTTTTTGGCAGAATGTTTATCTTTTTATTGATTTTTTTTGTGTGAAAATTAAGATACAGTTGAAAGAGAAATAAGTCTAAAGTTATAGTTTATAGATTCTTTGGCGAAGTGTCATAGTGATGTCATAACACTTCCGAGTGACGTGCGTCTAAGACTTAGCTGTGACCACACACTTGATGTAGTACCATTTTCGTGGACCTGTTGCAAAATGATTTCCAACTTATATTTACTAGTTTAATTTCTACCACTCTACTTTGTTTTTTACAGGACAGCCGGCTGAACAGGATGAAGACTCACAGGAAGAAATAGTAAGCACAGGCCTTCAAAGGCTCTAATTCGAAACTAGAACTCATACGTCGAGTTAACACGCGGCGTCGCGCGAGTTTGTGCGATAATTCGCTGGATTTCAATTTCATGATATCGCTATGTCACGACACTTCTGTTGTCATAGAAATAAAGCTAACTTGCTTCGACTTCGCTGGTGTTTGACCTCGCAGGGCTTATACAGAATTTCAACATTTCAAATTCTTGGCTTGGAAGACCTCGTAAATCAAAACATGCCCTTGAAAGTTCTGCAAAATCGAATCTGTCTGTTGACAAAGCGAAATATATTGTCATTTCATGGCAAATAACTTTACAAATAACTGCATTGGTGAGTGGTTGTTTTTAAGAAACAAGTGCAGTGCAATCAAACATGTTGTATTCTTGATGAAAAATGTTATCCGTTTTATCCTCCAACTTACAAAATTAGAAAGTTCAGGTTCCATACAGAGCCCTTTGTCAAGGAGTAGTGGAGCTCGCTGCTCGGCCTCGATGTGAAGTTGAGTGGCCGAGGAGCACTTGGTAGACTGGGGAGAGCTGATATCCCCGGTCACGATTCATCCCCGGGCTCCGTTGATGTCCCAACTAAAGAATCTCCACTTTATTATATTGTATTCTTATTGTAGTAGCGAAACTCTTTTAACTGGGTCTCCACAGGGTAGTGTGTTTTCGTTCCCACTGCGTTCACTGCCGTCTCTGGATTCATACTGGAGAGAAGCAGTTAACGTGCAGCCATACGTATCTGACAACACCATTGAAACAAGGTTTCAGTCGATGATTCTTGACAGGTTTGTAAATAGAATTGTTACAAGCTAGACCTGTTCTCCCGAATACAGATCGTCACCAATATTTAGTGCAGTTTACTAGTTGTTGCTCGTGACTGTTTATTTTCTCATTCAAAACTTTATGTACATTTTTAGCTTTTATTGCCAACGACGTAGCCGAGTCAAGAGGCGAGACTGCCAAGGCGGTAAATCATAGAGCCGCATGAGAATAGCAGAAAAATCTCAAGTTCGGCGTCACTGACTTTTTCGTTTTCCATATTTCGGTTTAAGTAATACCCCATATTTGTAGTTTCTTGTATTTGTAACTCGTGGTTCAAATCTACGCCATCATATCGAGTGTTATTTCATCCAGCCCTTCGACTGTTGTAGAGATGCGAGTATGTTTATTGTTTCTTCATTGAAAAGGCTTTTAGTCACTTTATTTTCCTTTCTAAAGTTTTTTTCATTTTTTGAACGGCACCGTTGCGTAATTATTCAAAAATCACAGACAAGTCAAAGCGGGTAAGCAATATTCCTTGATTACTGCCTTTAGTACATTTATTTTCCGGTTAATCGCTGTCACTATCCAAAAAGATAAGGTCAGGGTTCCTTAGTTTAGCAGAGTTCATTCAATTGTTATTGCGCCTTTGAAACACATTCCTTATCACTGCACGTGTTGTGATACGCACTTGGTTGAAAGCTTGTTTTTACGCCGTTGCTTATTATTCCAAGAAGGGTCTGCGAACATGCAGCTTACTTTTCCTTTGCTGAGCAGGACGCCTTTTGGGTTTGGCGCGTCGCACTGTTAGAAAAGCTGAGGACATGTGCTTTCTGGTCGCAGCAATGCAGACGTACATTTAATGTGAGTCACTCTGTCGTTTCAGAGTGGCAGGTCAGGGGACGAGGCAACTAAGGATGGAGAACCGCTGGTCGAGGTTTCAAGGTGAACTGAAGAAAATGCAAGCTGAAAAAAGCAGGAAAGGCAACACGTTCTGGTTGCATACAAACTCTGTAAGTAAATAGAACATCAGTATAAAGATTTCTAGTATAAAAATATTGCAAATACCACGTTTTACCCGCGATAGGGTGTTTAAGCTTATACTGAAAACAAGACTTACCTCTCATTCCTCTTTATCGTTTTTTGTATGGAGTGTGAATCGCCCTGGTCCTAAAACAGAACTACTATCTCGACAATTTGTATATCGACCTTTACATTCTCCAGAAAGCCACAAACAGTGTTTTTCTCATGTAGTTTCGGACTTGATGGCGACCTTTTGATCAGTTTGGTGCGTTTTCAGTGAATTGTCTTCAACAGTTAAATGATTTTGTTTTGCTCCTTCCTCGTAGACATTGCTGTCGCTGTTTAAACTCGCCAATAAATCGTCAACCAGCCCCGCTCCCTTCCCCTAAAATACATCCGTTGATCCCTTTGCTGTCCCCTCTCCCCCAAACGTGTTATCAGTCAGTACCTTTCCCGCTCCCCTATCTTCAAAATACGGCCATTGGTCCTTGTTATTTTATACCCAATGTCTGTGTTAACTTCCATAGTTCATGGCTCGCATGTTTCCTCATGCTTCGCAAAGCACTACTGGGAGCACTGAGGAGGCAACGTTTGTTGCGAAATATATATGTTATATACAATATTATACTCGCTTGGAAAAAGAAAAAAACAAAGACAAACAACCACACCCAATATCCTTTGTCTTCTCTTTCCAGAGTGTTTACTCAGTAGGCTGATGAACAAAGTACTCGACGTGGTGGTACAACGAAAACGTGACAGAGGAACGTTTGTTCACAAATTGTAAATACTTTGTTTTTGTTTTTGCGATTGACGCTCGTTTTAGTCTGCAATAAAGTGTTTGAACAAACTCCGTGTAGTGATTTAAATGGTCAAGTTATAGTTGATGGAACTAACTGGCTGTGATGCATGCTCAACAAGTATCAAAAAGGATGTACAATTTTTTTTGTTTTATGAACAAAGTGTGATTGTACACAGTAATATGATTAAATTGTTTTTCGTGTAAGCCGAATTGTTTCTACTTGTTAGTTAGGGTATTAATATCAACATACTTCAGGTGCTCCCCGCGGGGCTTCTCAGCAATCTGCTCACATCAAGTATTTGATTCAGTGATTGAGGGTCTTAACCAGACCGCTATCAGCGGCTCTCAATGATTTATTTCTGAGACATTAAGTTACGCCCTCTGTTAACAGAATGCGACACGGTATTACCCTACTCCTATCACCCATAATTTTTATAACAAACCAAAACCCGCTGAAGCATCTGACGGATGACTGTACTTTTTGTATTTTATCAAGACTCGATTTCAGGAAGTTGTTTTTCTGGGGATTTTGTTCATTTTTGTCCCGTTTCGCTTCGGCTGAAAAGTTGAAGAAAACGCTTGATATCGTGTTGTTTTTAGCGAGAGAGAATTTGGGATTGGGTACTTTCACCCTGGAGAACACCTGAAAAACTCCTGGAATTTTCTTATCATCAGTCAGTGAGCACCATGTAATAGTAATAGTAATGATAATCTTTATTAAGGGTGGCGGATACTTCACCCCTAAGTGATTTACAGGTGGGTCCTTCTACATTAAAAAGTATAATTAAAATGGAATTGAAAAATAAATATATTGAGATTTGAAAACTTGCAGCTGTCTCTCTTTGTTCGACTTCGAAATACTTGTCATGTATTTTTTTATACAAAGCGAATTTGTAACCCAATTAAAACAATACAAAAATCCATGCTGACTTTTATTAATTTTGAGTCAAGATTGATGGGATTAATTTTGTGGGCTTCCTGCCGGCCATGGGTAAGCTTTATTATGCAAAGTTGAATATAACGTTTTGTACTTTATAATCATAACACAGGATTTGGAAAATTCGAGAAACCAAATTTTTTGTTATTGCTGCAAACAATACTTGAATATATCTTCATGTCGAATAAGGAACCACAAGCCTTTTTGTTTCGGGTAAGGTAAGATTTGCTGGTTTGTTGCAGTCGTTTTGCTTTCTTATAACTACTTGGCGGTTACTAGAATTACATTTTTGTTTCTAAGAAGTAACAGTTGCAATGGACAGAGCCGCTACTTTATTGTTTGGTCTTGTGAAAACGTTTTAGCAACCTTTGAACTCCCAGCAGTTTTCTTTGAAATACTTTGTGTTCAAGCGAGCGCATCAAAACTGGATGAAAACAGTATTCTCAACAGCCATCAGGACAAATTCATCTTAGTTGATATTGTTTTTTGTTACTGTCGACCTTTTTTTAAGTTATGGTGCAAACAAAAGCTTGAGATTGTTCGTTTGACCGGTAAAACTGAACTGAGAAAAAATAAGCTGGGGGAAAGATTTGCTCACGCGCTATTATATTTGTTCAAGCGAGACGAGTACCGGAATTTTCTGCCACGATCAGCAAACTCTTGGGAAAATGCGAAATGGTAACCGTAATATAAACGGCTGTCGTTTTAAAGTATTTTTGTTTTCTACATAATGTTTGCGGGCACCCTGTGGCGGCAGTATTGATTAAACATAGGGATTCCGGATTAGGATACATGCTCTTGTTATTGACTAAAACTGCACTTTGGAATCATGAGTAGCTGCGCCAAAATTGTTTTTCAAATTCGTTGTTCAGCAACGTAAATTGGATATGATGTAACAACTGTTCGCTACTCCAAAATGGATTGAACGGGCGCTGAAGACTCGGTTTGTGCGAACAGATGTTGCGAACCATTCGCCACTCAAGCTGACTTCATCAACAAAACGAACCTTCCTGACATGTCATTGACTGTAGCGCGCAATTTTAGTCTCAGTTCAATCTTCAGAGTACGTTGTAGCTCAGTAGAATTTCATAAGTTTGGTCCAATCTTATCTCTTAAGAAGTATTCTGACGCAGATACGTCATAGATGGTGCACTAGAGCAGTGCAGGCTTAGGATATATAGCTTAGATTATGACGCCGTGTTTTCTCCAACACAAAATCACTAGATATTAAAAGAATGAACTTGATGGCCTCTCCAATACTCTCCATATTTAGTTTCCTGGCGTCAGTACTTATTCTATATGTAAAATTCATCCACAAACAAATACTATTATTACTGGATTGTTTGTCCTTTTTTACATTATATTTTGTACGCCAGAAAACCTTAGTAAATCAAATAGGCTTTTTCTGCAAGAAAAACTTTTGTAACACAGGTTTCTTAAGTAAACACCTTTATTTTACAAGGGAAGTCTCTTCAGTACAAGTACTGCTATCAGCGGAAACCCTATACATACATACATACATACATACATACATACATACATACAAACATACATACATACATACATACTTACATACATACATACATACATACATACATACATACATACATACATACATACAAACGTACGTACGTACATACATACACACATATACGTACATACGCATACATATATACATACATACAAACATACATACATATATACTCATATATAATGTAATGAAATAAAATAAAGGTCTTGGCTTTTCTACAACTTTTACTCGAAGTTTTCGAAGCGGGTTTTTATCCGCATCTCGTCAGAAAGTTTGCAGGTGAACGAAGGAGCGGATAAAAAAATGCCCCGGAAACTTTAAGTACAAGCTGTATAAAAGACGCGACCTTTTATTTTTTTAATTTTCTTTCATTAAATATAACTCTAGCAAAGCACTCTGAAGTTCCCTTTTGGGGTTTATATAAACATATTTATTAAATACCAAACACTAGATATTGAATTTCTGGTAATCTGATCGGCTCTCTACTCAAGGTCTAAACCCTATATCCCGTAATTTGTCCAAATATGGGAACTGACAATTTTACCACGGAAAATTTTCCCTCAAAATGGCCCAAAGCTAAGTCGGTAGAACATAAAGTTCGAGATATTTTTATCCAGTGTTTGGTATTTAGTGTAAAAATTACGCCACTCACGCCGTTCAGCTTCCAAATCAACTTTTGTGCTTTTTAAAAGTTAGAACCAACTATGGAAATTCAATATTCGCTTTTTTTGGTTCGAAAATTTGGAGCGGAATTGAGTTTCCAACAAATACAAATAGATCGTATTGTTCATACTTATAAAACTTTTTCATATAACTAAATTTTGTGTGTATGTGTTTACCGTTCTTATATTTTATATCTATGAACTTTTGTTAACTTATTTTTGCTCCTTCTACTTTCCTTACAAATGCTGACAATTTCAATTTCTCTGTATATTGGGCAGCCGACTAGATTAGCTTATAAGTTACTTCGGGTGTCCAGCCACTGTTTTATTTTACTTTCAAATTTTGTAACTACAACACTTGTACTTACAGTGGAAATAAAGTTTTGGTGTTGTTGTTGGATATGAGCTTATGACGGCCGACTCGTCCGTTACCTAAAAGCTCATATCCAACGCGTGTGGAATAATTGTTAAATATCATAAAGTAAGCGATTAGAAAACACTCGTGTGTAGCAACTATATCTATATAAACATATATGTGTATACACATACATTTTCCAGAGTTATAGTCACCAAATAGTACATAGCTACTACTATTAGTGTTAAGAGTTATATATATGCAGGTTATTTTCCATTTAACATTCTGAGCAATATCTGTGTATACTTCTGACTATCAATTTTTAACACTTCCTTTTGAGGGGGTTTCCTCCAACTGCCAATTAAATGTCACCAATTTGTCTCAATATACTGAGCACATTAACAGAAAAAAAATCAAAAATCGTTTGAATATAGTGGTGTAAGCAACTTATGCCTGGAGTTGTGTGTTCATATGCTGTCATCTGCTACACTAAATATAATAAGTTTGAAAATGTGCAAATTTAATCGGTTAGTATTGCTTTAAGATATATCTGTAGCGCGTGTTGGTTGATTATCATGCTAAGGTGTTTTGTTAGTTTTGTTTCATGTTTTTCCAAGCTTTCTCGGTTTAACTTGCGCAATGTTACAAAACTGAACAAAGCATGACATTCCGTTGGGTAGCACTTCCAAGAAGAATAAGCAAGAGCTTGTTCCCATGGAGATTGGCCTGTTAGATAGATATTGGAAACCTGTTAAGACCTTAATGAAAGTACTCACCCTCTTTAAACGATTTTAAGTGAAGCCAAGCATACCTCATACTGAATACTCCATGAAATACATGCCATTGTTTCCAAGTATTGAGATCAATATTTTTCCACTTGTATCGTCTCAAGAATTTCAAAGAGGGAATATGAGTCAGTTGTACATAACGACTTAGGACAGAAACATTGAAGATATTGGTGTTATGAACAATATTCATCTAGTTACGCTATCAGTACAAAAAGAAACTGAACCTGAATCCTGATGCCATTTAATTATAGGCACAAAGAATGCAAGAACGTGCTCCAATTTCCTGTCACTGAAAGGTAAGGGTTTAGGTACATTTGTTAAAGTACTGTGTTAGCATACACTTATAATACAGTTTGCGTTAAGTATGATAAATTGATAGATACACTTACGTGTATTCAGTTGCCCTGTAGCTCAGTTGGTAGAGCAACGGTGATATATTCCGTAGGTCATAGGAGGATCCCTCCGCGGGGTCAGAGATGTTTTCTCTTTCTCTTTCTCCGTGTTGGCCCATTTCATTTCATAATCATAAATATCATTCATTTTTTTAAGGTTATGATTTCCTGACTTAGTAAGTAACACTTTCCTTGATAAAACTGGCAACAGACCATTTATGTGTGGTTTGTAATAATATTAGTGACAAAAAACCAGTCAAATTCCCGCTTCACGATTGTTCAACTTTTTTGTCAGAGATACATCTAACTCACTCAGTTCTATTACAATTACTAATTTGACTTCATCCAGATCTGTTTCCTTAAAATGTAGAGGAACTACCAATCATCGTAATTGGAGCCTAGTGCAGTGAAATGAAAAGATTAATGGAAAACTGTTATTCTCTGTTCGTTGTTCTATAGAGCAGAGCTTTCGTCTAAACAAACTGTATCTAATTTCTTAAAGGATCCTGTAGTGAATTGTAAGTGGCTTGCATTGACGGATTCAACACCTGTCAAAAGTCCTAATGTGAATATGTCGCAAACTGTTATATAGCAAGAGAAGTAATTAATCAGTGTTATGCCAAGAAGAACATATATAATAGTTTTGTAATAAGTTCAGTCGTGAAAACTATTCAGGTGATACTTTTACAAGCTAGATGAGGATATAAAACTTCTTAAAGTAGTTTTCAAGTTTAAATTTGTTTAAAGTTTTTTTTTCTAATGATTCCTTATACATGGAGTAAAGTTTAACAGAGTTCATTGTTTCTTCGTCAGGAGCATGAAACAACAAAGCAAACAAAAGTAGCCGCCACAACGTCAATGGCTTCTCCACATTCAGCGATGAAATACCTGATATTTCGCTTTGCTTGCTGTCTTCTTGTAACCGTGAAATACTCGCTGCTTGTATCTGGTAAGATCAAAATACATTGGAGTATGTTTTTGAAGTTTAAATGGTTGGTTAGTGGTTAGTGTCAAAATAACATACCGAACTCTGACTTACCGTCCAGCCGTATTAATGTCTGGTAAGTGAAATAGTCCTCGTGTTTCAGTCAGCCGTCTTTATAGTGATGGGGCTTAGAAAACGCAAATTGTCCGTTGCTAAGAAAATCAATGAAAAGATCGCAGCGATCAAGAAAGGGCATAATTATGTGTGCATGAGTGGTGCCCGGTTAAAGTGCTCCGAAAAAAAAATGAAAAATCACCTTCTTTTAAAACGTCATTTGCTGTATTTTGATACTTTCTTAGATATTTCTTATAACAAAACTTGTCTCCTCGATGGCGTGAAACGGGGTGAAAGCACGGGAAGGGGGAGAGGAAAGGGATTACCTCATCCATTGATCAATCAGCCCGAACGCGTCTTATAATAGCCCATTTCCGAATTACGCTCCACTGCCGGCAAACAAAAGCACCGAGTCGAGGCCAAGTGCTCAAAAATACAACAAATGTATGAAAAGTGAGCACCTAGTCTCGACTTGAAGTTGTTGTGTGTGAGCAGTGGAGCGTAATTTGGAAATGGGCTATTGTACACAACATCAAAAGCTGTAAACCACCGTTTGATTCATAGCGCGCTAAACCGGCAAAAACAGATAGTGTGGTTGAACAGTCTTGACGAAGTGGCAAATGTAATCGCAAGTACATCCACAAAAGAAGGTATAAGTTCAGTCGGTTGTATTATATTTAGACAAAAGAGTTTATCAGATGAAGTTTTTAATACGATAAAAATAGCCGTTGTTGATAACAAAGCTTAGTATTTTTCTTAATATAATTTATCTGAACTTTAGAGTGTTCCTACATTTAAAATAGCTCAAGCAAATTGTAAAAGCTTATTTTGTTGGATGTATAAATTCCAAGGCTTTAGTTTACTTTCATTCGTTTAAAGGAATCTATCTACACAGCTAAAATCTGAAAGTGGTGGAACAGCAATAATTAATAACATTACTGCCACGGTTATGTCGACACTGCTGTACCAGCGATGGCTTTTAACAGCGATATGACAACAAATTAAGTGACACCAGTGTAACAGTGATTACATGGCCAGTACTGTTACAACGATGGCAATTACAGCGCTGTTACAGCTGCAACACTGAAACCGCTGTGACAGTGACAGTATTGACAGTGATGTGACAGCAATTGAAGTAACAGCGTTGTACATTGCGCTGTGACGGTGATGTGAACTGACAGCGCTGTAACAGTGATGTGAACTGACAGCGCTGTAACAGTGATGTGAACTGACAGC
>JAOBYE010653629.1:0-11874 GCA_025403585.1 Parazoanthus swiftii
AAATTATACAAATAATTAAAATTGAGCCAATAGAAATACGCGGCCTCTGGCGGCCGCAGACTGAAAAAATAAACCTCGTTTCTCTCTTCTCGACTGACTGGAACGCCGAGCTACGCAGGCTATATGTTTAATGGTCAACCATTTCTTTCGGCACTTGAAGACTTTTGCCTAGGAAATTTGTTAAGGTATTACAATAACAGTGTAGCTTACCTGACAGTTTATTCTGTCTTAAATTATCTTCTGTTATACTTGCAGTTGGAGTCCAGGCCTTAGTGTATGCATTGGTGCTTCTTATTGTTCATCCAAGGCCAGCCACAAAGACTATTTCTTTCACTGAAACAGTAAGTCCTGACAGTTTCCAAAACAAGAGTGAGAGAATGGAATGATAAATATAATTCATAATCATGGACAGACATTGTCAAGTTGTAAGTAAAAGTAACAAATAATTCAGTACAAGAAATTGAACACTGAACTTTTACAAGGCCACAACAATTTTATTTCGTGTTTAATGCATTTTTCTGATCAATATTGAGGACTGAGGCAGTAAAAAAAATGTTGTAACGGTTGAATGTTGTGTTCATTCAGGTATGTATGGTGGGTGTAACAGTAGGGTTTGTCATGGGCCGATCAAGTACAGGAAGAAATTCAGCTGCCTTGAAAGCAGTGCGGGAGAACATGACTGGTATGTACATTGTACTGGAAAAAGTATATAACCGTATGTTTTATGGTGCCTTTAATAGCCAGGGCTTTCTACACCACACAACTTAGAGTAATTGCTCTTTTGATGTTGAAAAAGGTAACCTTTTCAATAATGGTACTGGCCACAACTCTGGTTAACACCTGGATCAGTCATCACTGCCCTACTCTTTTCAAGAAGAGTGTGGGCTTTTTTTAAGTCCCTGTCCCAAAATGTATGAAAGAGAAGGTCCTTAAACATTTATCTAGGTAGGCAGTTGTGCCAGGGCTATGAGTTAGCAGTCAAAGATCTTACCAGTTAAAGTAGTAACATGCAACATACTGTAAACCCACAGCAGCATTTTTCTTATCATAATTTTGTATACGTTTTCTTTTGTGTTGCTGACAGTCAACAAAACAAAATATGTAAACTAATTTGTTAATTGTATCATTTGAATAATGACAGTTCTAAAACAGAATCAAACAGACCTTTGAACAGTTGTGCAAGCAGCACTGGCCCTTTAATTTGTTTAGGTGGATTTATTTCAAAAGCTCTTTTAAACGTCTTTACCCAGGTTCTATGCTGCCAAGAAGGTTTGTAATGCTTATAAGCAATTCTCAATAACTCATTTTCAAACATCGGTTGACAAAGAAACTGTTTCCTCAAATCTTCAATCAAAGGCTAGCAACAGCAATCAAAATACTCGTATTGATGAGTCAGTAGCAGTAAAGTGTAAACTGCCTTTCAGCAAATTGTTTGTAATGTGAAGCATATAATTATACTAATGAGCTAATTGTAGAATGGATTACATGCATACTTCAGGTGTAATGGCCAAATTGTGGAATGTGTAGGCCTGGAATTAAGCTATACATTTGATTTGGGTCTTGTCCATTTGATTTACACATACCCCAAATTTCTCATTAGTATGCGTATCATGCATTCCATACATTCCACAGTTTTCTCAAGGGGGTTTACTACTGTTTGAGTCTCGGTGTCACATGTTTCTTGATTTTAAAAATGAACACGTATATCTGTACCACTGAATACTGTGGGTTAATTTGAAATAGTTTCAGCGAGAGCTGATTGATGTGTGATATTATTTCAGAGTTTACACCATGGGCCACTTTTCTCTGGGTGTCTTTAGTCCGGCTTGTCATTGGTAAGTATAACATACAATCATGTATTTTTGTTAGTTTTGTTGTTACTGAGACAGAGCACTATAAAGAGTGTACATGAACACTAAAAATGCTAAATCAGCCCTGTATTTATAATTAATTATGGTTATTAGCTGTTAAATAAACAAAAAATGAGATTGATTTCCCATTTGAAAGCAATTTATTTGTTATAATGACCAAAAAACCAAGGCATGCCAGATTCTACAGAACGGAAATAGATGTTTTACACATTCAAAATTGGTGCGTTTTGTTTTATTTTTTCCTTCTCCTCTCCAAACCTTTTGTCCAAAAAATACTACAAAAACTTTCAGTATACTTTCTAGCTAGCTAAAAAATGAAAGAGCTCCAATTTACACATCATGACAACCAGAACATAAGACCACTGACTGAATAATTTGGCTCAACTTTCAGTTGTGCATAAAAATATCAAGTGAAAACCAAAGAGTTACTGAGAACAACGACGAGGCGCAGTGCTCTTGAAATCGTTTTGGCCTAGCTAGAACACTTGGATATGTACAATGTATATTACTGGGAAAATGTAATCTTAAGCTTGTAGGTGTTTCAGAAAAAGAGTTAATAATATGAATTGTATAACACGCGATTTCTCCCCCATAGGATATGTACTTGTTCTTCTCACCAGAGCTGTGTGTAAGGTGATTTTCCTTAATCTGGTGACTGGAGCATTCCGACTGATTGGAGTTGACTTTGTAAATAGCAAGTCACAAATCACATTTTACACTGGCTACAACAAGTCATTCAAACTGCCGCCAGTTCTTCAGGTATGTCCAGTAGTTAATTTTATTGGTAATTATTGTTTCTGTTCATTGTTTATCAGTTATTTAATCTGGAGGTTTCAAGAAATAAGTTAAAACGTTTTTATTTAAAACCTGTACATGCAGTTTTTCTGTTTTATTTCTTCAGACAGACGTTTATAGTTCTATACTTTTTTTATTTAGTACTTTTCTAGACATACTTGTAAGTTCAACTTTGGTTATAGTTTGGAAGTTTATTTCTAACGTTTTAAAACCTATTTGTTATTATTGTCAAAGAAGTTCAAGTAGGTCAACAGTCAAAACCCAAAATAGGTAAACTATGGACTTCAAGATTGGAAACACCTTACCAAGTTGGCTGCGTCGCAGTGTAGAACTCTACATTTGCGGAGGTATTAGAAGAAAAAAAAACAATAGCTGGGAGATGTATAAGCAGTTTGGCTGACCCAAAACCCTAACACTCATAAGTACCACCTTAATTCGCCTCCTGCAGTCTGACAATTTTGTTGTATACATTTGTTTTAGGATGGAAAGAAAAGAGGCCGGAAGTCAAAATCGTCGGATGAGGACAAGACCAAACTGATCGTAGACTACCCTGTGAAGTTTGTTACTTACATATGTATGGGATGGGTTTGTGTGTGTGGTTCACCACATCTGTGTCACTATCTTGGACTGACAGTATAGCATGACTAGCATGCGGTATTCACGTGTGACTTTGTACAACGCAGATGTTTGGCTGAGACATTCTAACGATGGCCATATTCTTGAGAGCATTCTCTTCGCTGAAAGTAATTACCAATTAGAAAATCTGAGCAAGAAGACTACACTGAAGTTGAACAGTTTGTACTGGAACATTATGTAATTCCGACAAAATAATACTTCATTTTAAGAAGTACTATTCGTGAAAATATGATATATATATATATACCTAGCCGTGAAGGTAAAAAGAAAAGGGGGTTTTGCAAGTTCATTTGAATCGACAATGCTTGCTAACGGTGCAACAATTGTTCTTTGTCGTGTTGACTATGGAAAAGGAAGAGACTTATTAACTTTACCAGGATGTGTCCCAACTATAAGAAAGAGATTTGCATGGCTGATCCGAAATATATGTTTATATTTAATTATATATAATTTCACATGCCTTTATTTGATTAGCAGTTTTTTGACGATGTGTTGTTTTATCTGAGCTCTCAGATCATGACACAAACTTGGAGAACAACAGCGAATCAAATGACTGTCTTACGATAAATTAATACAGAGAAGGTATAAGAATAATTTATATAAATAGCATATCTCAAAATGAAAACTTAACAAGATTCACATTCTCTTCAAATGTAAGAAGATAGTGTTTTGAGCACACAAGAGCATACAGTGGACGAGGAACCAATTGGATCGCATCATTCTTAATAAACCTTGTGTTTATGTATATGATAAATCGGCAAGATGAGAACTTTCTCAAGAGCCTTATTCCACTTATAATTTCTGAGATACCAAAATACATGGGAGCTCATGCATTTTATGTTTTATAACTTTGGACGAGTTGACATCATGTTCACTCCAGACAGCTATTTACAAACTGTTCGCATTTTTTAAGGGATTCTTACCTGCTTAGACTCTTTGTTAAGGTTTGGGTAATGCAGCCATCTTGAAGCAAATATGTAAATTTTTCATTTACTTTTTATTATCAGTTGTGCTGTTTTATGGATTAACAATGTGAATTGAAATGGCTAAACGTAATTTATTTGTAATGAAGTAATGCAAAATAATGTAAAAGACTATTTCTGTAATATATTTTGTAAATTTGTTGATACTTAGATCGATTGTGGAGATGTGCTATCTAGACAAGAATTATAGTTTTTAGAGTATTTACAGAAAAGCTGTCCTAATTTATACAGAAGTTAAAACAAAAAGGGAACTTAAATTGTATTCTTATTTGTTAGCTATTTATCCAGATGCATGTATCAGATTGTATATTGCAAAAACATTAGAATGATATTCTAGTTATTGTTGCTAACGAGTAATATATAAGTTGTTTACTGAACATAAAATTCAGTAAACGTAACAAGCATACAATGCATACTGGGTAAATAGCTGAAAAAAGCTAAGATTGAATGACACCTTTAGTAACAGCTTGTGGGTTTTCATGGCAGTGGGGACAAAAGATGGTGAAAACAGCTGTGATGATCCCATATTCGAATTTTTTAATATTTATAACTATTGGTTTGTTTTTGCTTCCTCAAGTAGATGTTTACCAACAAGCTGAAAGAAACTGTCATTTTCAAGTGGTGTATTGCAGCTATTTAACTTTTGGAAGCTGGAAGGCAAACATTTAGCAGAATTAATGTCTTCAGAAATTACTTCAAATTGGCTGGCTGTGGTTTTTGCTACATGTTGCATTATTCCTTTTCGCATGCAGTAATACTGCTTTGGGAACTGCTGTCGTCAAATCTGAAAATGTTTCTTTTAAACTGACTATCAAACAGGACATGTCAAAGTGTGCTTTTGTCGTGTGATAGTATTCCCTTAACTTCATTTTTCAACCGAAGAATCGTGATTAGAATAATTTGTTTCCTCTTCTACACCTTTAAATTGTTTGCGCAGCTTTTGCTCGCGTGTGTAATCTATGGAAGTACAGGTTTGTAAACTGATAATTGACACCAAAACTAAACTTTGTTCAGTCATAAGAGTTTCAAGCCTTAGAACTATTTTTATATTGTCGAATTAACCACAATATATAAAGGCGATCAGCTTGCCAGATTACAGCGTAAGTTCACCAAGAGCAAACTGACGTTAGACTCAAGGGTGAAGCTAAACCTTTAAGATATGCAATATACTAGCCCTTCAGTTGGTCACCGATACCGATTAGTACTCGGCTTTCGAATGTGTGTTTAGCTATCCCCTCGATCGGGGGAGTGGGGAGGCGTTGGTCTGAATGCAAACACGTGTCAAAACACCGCAAACTCGGGCGTGTTCAGTTATATTCGCCATTCTCATAGTCGTAAAAAAAGTACAAGCATCTCAGAGGAATAGAGTAGATGTTATTTTATGGGAAAGGAAACTGAAGTGAGGAAATAAATGTTGCACGCAAATTGTTCAGTCTGCCTTACTGTCTTCAGTTGTAATCCGGTTGGCTTAATGGAAAGTAGATTGGGTTGAGATGAAATTGGAAGGAAAGGAAAAGTGGAATATGACGGAGGGGTTAATATGTTTAAAATGTCTGGTTTCTCACGTTTAGTGGGCCTCTGTTTTTACAACCACTACTATGTGTAACACTAATCTGAATAAAGACTAAGAGTTGTAAGTTGAAATAACAGTTAGAAATTGTGTTAAATAAGTAAGAAACAAATAAGTAAATGTGTTAAAGCTTCGTTGTCTCTTAATATTCTAAACGCATCGTAAGATTGTTAACATTAGCGAACTAATGGGGAAAATAACACAACTCAAAACATAACCTGCCAGAAAATTACAGTTGAGATGAAGGCACAGATATATCTAAATTTTAAAGTTATCAATTTTAAAACCACCTTTTTCTTTACTAGGTATTTTTAAAATGACTGAAACACACTTAAACGCCGTTTATCAGCAATCCTATCTTCATCTCGCCGAACTTCTTTACTTCTGGTTTTAAAATAAAGTTTTCAATTTTATATTATAAACATAAACTTTGTCAAAGGACAAACCGGCAGACTATCATGAGGTATAACGATAATTCCGGAAAGTGGATGAGAGTGTTACCGATAAATCATCTTGAAGTTTTGCCAAAGTTTATAGCAAACGTATGGTCTTTTTTGCCTTGAAGCAAGATTTGCCATTCGAGCATAAAATCTCACACATTTCCTTGTAGTCTGTTTTACAAACTGCAGGTTTCTCGGTCTTATGATTTTTTTTTTTGACTTGCTCTTTCTAGCTTCTTGCTGTTTAGTTCATTTGTTCAAACAAATGACGTCGGAAAAGGTGAAATTAAAAATAAAATCCCCAGTTCAAATCCTGGCAAAAAATATAGTAAATACGCTAATATGTTCTTAGACTTTGTTGCAACCAGAAGATAAAATTACCTCCCTGCTATTTTTTAAAATTTATGACGCGGTAGGATATTTGAAAGGGGGGTTCGCAAAGTAGAGCTTTATGTCGATGTCAAGAAAATTGGGAAAGAGTAAATTTAAGTGAGGTCTTGTTAGCACCTGCAGTAAAAGGGGCGTTGTGAATCGTTGTTTTCCCATTGTGGACAGGTGCGAATGGAGGCAGGGATTGCAGTGGATGCACTGTCGTTGTAAACAAACCAATCCTATTCTAAAATGTAAAAATTTACATCAACCGTCATTAAGGGGGTGTCGACAAATAAAAAAATAAATAACGTCCAATGAACGTTATCCAGAAACCCCCTACCCCTACCCCCGGCAACGTCCATTTTATGCTTTGTAAAGCTACTGTATGTTTGTTTAATGCTAAAAAAATTACCATAACGTCAACGGCTAAACCCCCTCCCCCCTTAACGTCCATTGTACGTTATTGCTGCGAGCCCTAAGGCGAGCAGCAACACTATTCTTGACGGGCTTGGCACTTCCGGTCAGTTTTATTTTTGAGCCGATATCTCGATCTTATGAATGGGCGATGGATGATCCTCTGAACACGCAATACTTTTTAGTCAGTGGAGATACCTATTGTCAGCAGCTGCGTGATCAGGCCCCGTGATTAGCGAAGGAGCGACATGGGCGGCGTGGTTATGCAAAGCCAAAGGGCGAAGAAGAGAAGTTGCAAATTGTTTAAGTCGGGAACTCGAATGAAACATGCACTTTGTGACGTTTGTTTCTGTGAGCTCTTGCTCGCAGCACTTCACTTTCTCTAAGAAATTTCTAGTTTATAATATTTTTTTATTTGTCGACGCTCTCTAAATCTCCCAAAGGCTTGGATCAGGTTGTGTTCTTTTGTTTAATACTAGTTATTGGTATAATACTATGGCAATATGCCCGGAGCGCTGTCATTTGCCAACGCCGCCATCAGTAACGACTGATGTTAGTTTATCTTGCTGTGGGGTTTTTACTGTGAATATTCTATAAATATTGTTTCCCCAAACGCGTTGGCAAATCCACCTGTATCATGATTATCAACAGTAGTTAGAAAGTTACTCCAAAATATCAATGAAATAACATTTTGCAATCTGCATCCTTCCAATTTGCTTTGATCTTTGAACATTTATTTTGTTTTATTAATTTTTTCAGCTGTTCCCTGTTTCGACACTTTCAAGATTATTGGTATTCCATAATTCTTTGTAAAGAGAATCCGTAAACGGAATAAACCAAAGTTTTGAATGAAATGTAATTAATTTTCTGTGCCAAACAGGAAGTGTACCATATATTTTTGAAATTCCTAATACATGTTATGGGCTAGCTTTTGTGGCAATTTACCATATTGTCACTTTGATAAGTCATGTTGAATGGAAAGCTCGTTTTGTCTTTCAGTTGTTCATGGTTTTTTGTGCCCAAAAACTTTTGTTCCCGTTGTTGCATGTTAAATAACAATTTTGTTTGAAATTGGAATTGCTGAAACCTTGTTTACAAATTGTTGTAACATCATGATAATTAATGCCGGTTGTGTCACAAACACAAAGACAATGCAATTTAGCCGCTGGGAGATAATTGAGACGCGCCTTAGCTTTCAAAAAGACATACACCGAACATTTACATCGGCTGTGTCATTTACCCATTTTACGTGCTAACGGCGCAGTACCTCGTAGTGCAAACCAGAGAGACTTCATCAATTTGACAATTCCTGAGAACTGTTTGTTTTCTGATATGAGAGAGGAAACTCCTATTTAAACAAGACAAGTTTAGTCCGGCAGTTCAATTTCCAAAACAGCAATGGATCGAAGCTTGATATACAACTTGTGGAAGTACTTGCAGTCAGTTTTTTTAGTTTTGAACATAGTCGGCAATTCACTCGTATGTGTGGTAATTCTCCGAAACAAGAAAATGCATTCATTGACAAACTGTTTGTTGGTAAATCTCGCATCAGCAGACTTGTGCTTTGGTGTTACGGTGGCTCTGAGTGTGGTGTTTAAACATGTTCTCCACTACTCCACAACAGATGCCTACTGCAAGGCATCCGGAGGGATTCTCTACTCCACCTGTGGCGTTTCTGTCGCAACGCTTTGTGGAATCGCCATCGAGAGATACTTTGCAACGATGAAGCCGATAACTTACAAGGCTTCCATTGCGGTAATAAACGCCAAACAGAAGACTTTAATTGCGTGTAGTTGGGCCGTGTCGTTGTTTTTATCGATACCTATAATGCTTTTTGTGCAAGTTGTTGCCCTTCCAGACGGTACAAACGATTGTGGATATAAAGAAGTGGGCAGTAGCATCAGTTATGGCCGATGGTATGATGTCGCGTTGGTGTTTTTAGTTTTCCTAACACCAAATTGTGTTCTGTTACTATTGTACGGTAGAATTATATTTAAACTCTGGTTTTCAATTTCGGCAGAGAATCCAAACGGCGCCCACCTTGCTCTCCTTAATTCACGAAGAAAACTCACAAAACTTCTGCTAACTATTTCGCTGATATTCACGTTGTGCTGGGCTCCATTTTATGTACGAACCGCATTTTTGCTGATTGGCGGAGAAATGAGCTACATCCTCAGGGTTTATGTGTCAAGATTTTTGATTTTGGTCAATTCCTGTGCAAATCCTTGCATCTATGGCCTTCAAAGCAGCAAGTTTCGGAAAGAGGTAGTAGATTTGTTTGGTAGGGCTTTTCTTTGTCGAAAGACTGAAGAGGTAAGAACAAGATCGAGGAAGGCGATAAAAGTAGACAACAAAAACTCAATTCTTAGAACAGGAGACGATTGCCAGAGTCGCCGAAGCAGATATTCTATTAAATTTGCATTCAAAGAAAAAGACTGACTGTAATTTGTATCCTAAAACCAGTGAAGAAACATCTCAAGAAAATGAACAAAGAATTGCTTCTATTTGCGTGTTGAATATGGAAGTCCAGAAGCAATTACTACCGGATGAAGGTCAACTATAAGCCCGTAGCACAAGGAAGCGCGTATAAAAAAAGCAATACTTTTTCAAAGAAGTGTAGAAGTAACCGTGCAATTTTCTTTTAATTACGTATATTAAAAAAACACCCTTTTTAGAATATGTTGGAAATTCTTCAGAAATCTTTAGTTCACGAGTTTTTGAAAGCTATGAAGATTTTTGGAAAGGAAAATGTGCTACTGTGTTTTTATTCGTTTCTGTATTGGTTTTACGTATTTCCTTTGTTTTTTCCCCCTGGGGGCTTAATTGTTTTCGGTCGTTCAGGACTGGGGGCCATTAGAGGCTGAGGGATTAATAAATTTTCACGTTCTTTGTTAAATTATCTTAGTCACAAATTCCGGTTACCAGGTTCTTCAACCGACCGCGAAGTGACAAAATTATTACAAATTAATCAATTTGAACTTACAGTTGTATAAAATCCAGCATACAATATATTTGGCTGGTACGCTTGCACAAAAACTATCCCCACTCCAGTATCTTATACTATCTTATTTAATGTTAAGTAGTGCTATACTATTTTGACACCGGCAAATATCAGCCGCGAATTGACGAAAAATAGGTTGGGGGCCTAAATAGATACTGGAGATTTATCAAATTTGTCACGCCTCATACTGGGGCTTTTAAGTAGAAGAGCTAGGTAGAGGAAATAGGTATTTATGGGCTTAACTTTTCACTTTGTATTATAACTCGGCAAGAAACTCCAAGAACGTAAAGGGTGCAGTACATAAAAGACTTGTGATAAAACAGTTACATTTTGGTGCACCAGCCAGCACTTGTTGCAAAACAACGTGATGGACGAGAGAAAAGTTCTGAGTTGTTTTTAAACTCTAAGTCAGTGCATGGTTGATATAAATCACCAACAGCAGTTAAAGTAATTATCTTGACACAGTTGAGAAAGTAACGCAAAACAAATTACATCCTACAGTAATGTTGAGAAAAAACAATGGACAAAGATTGAATAAAACCTATTTATAATTAGACAATTAGTTTCTTGGAAATTACTGATAAATGGTGGTCAGTGTATTGTGTTTACCGCTAAATGGCGCTCATTGTATTGACCGAGACATAGATTGGTCCCCTATCCGTTTTTCAGACAACACTCATGACCTTAAATATTAAAACGCATCGTCACCTAAAACTGTTTTCTGGGTCATGGCACTGAATCATTGCGGTTTAACGTTTACGAAATGCGTGTAAGAAGATAAGACATCTTCTAAAACACTCATAGGAAAAATCTTTTTTCGGGATAGATATGCAAGGGTACTAATGTTCATATTTAATTAGTTGTTAGTTAGTTAGTTAGTTAGTTAGTTAGTTAGTTAGTTAGTTGTTGGTTAGTTAATTAGTTGTTTGTTAGTTGGTATATAAGTTGTAAATTAGAATTTGTAACCTGAAGAGAATATAAGGGTTATTAAACTATTTGGAAAACATTCCTTTTTGAATTATTCATACCTTGCACTTCATTATTCTGGTACATGTTATTACTGCTACATATTAAAAATTGATTGTGAAGATTGAATCAAGGTTTGATACTCAGGTCTCTAGGTTCACGAGTTTCCATGACCTTTTTCATGGTCTTTTTAACTCTTTAAAAGTGTGATCTAAAACTAAATGCACTTCTATTCTTTGCTTTAAAGTATGTTTTTATGTTATATAAGTTCATCATCATCTGCCTTTGTCGTGCCATCGGGCACATTTAAAGACCTCTGCAACTGTTCTTCAGCACCGTCGATCCTGTGCCTTCTTCCTGATAACTGCACAGGACAATCCCAGATCTTCCAATTCCTTCTCTGATGTTCTACGCCATGCAGCCCTGGGGCATCCTCTTTTGCGCTTGCCTTCGGGCGTCCAAAAGAGCCCTGCATGTCCTGCTGAAGGATGTACTGTTCTTCCGGAGAATGTGTCCAATGAATCGCCACTTTCTGCGCGTACGTTATTTCCACCATGATGTTTTCCTGAACACACCGCCTCCTAATTTCTGCATTTGAAACTTGTCTGACCACTTTTTAAATATCTGTAGGATTTTTCGGAGACGCTTGTGAATAAATACCTGGATCTTTCTTGCTAGTTCAGATGGTATCTTCCAGCATTCAGAGCCGTATAGTAACACTGATTTGACGTTGGTTTTGAACAGTCTTATCTTTACATGTATGAAATGAATATATGAAAATCATATATTTGTACTGCGGATATACATTTTAAGCAAATGAAAGATC
>JAOBYE010653851.1:0-11872 GCA_025403585.1 Parazoanthus swiftii
ACAACAGGCAGTGTACAGCTTTACCTAAACAATAATATACACAGTTAGCTTGCATGCTTCACGGTTGGTTAAACCAAGCTGCACGAACACGTGAGTGGCAGAAAAGCTCTCAACCGTTAAAGAGGTCTTGTACGTCATAACCTGAGCGTAACCGCTGACCACTGTCTTCCTCTTCTTCATACTGCTGACCCGGCATTGCCGGCCATTCCATGGCTTTCCGCCCCACTGCTGCTTGCTGTCGGGCACGATTACTGGCCATAGCCTGTCTGGAGTTTGCAGATCCTTGCATAGTGCCTGGGCTGTACTGCACTAGCTGCTGAGCGGTCGAGGGAACTGCAATGGAAACGGTGTCAAAGGTCAATTTTTTAAATTCACACGACTTTAAGTTCAAGATGGCGGACTGTGACGGCTCATTAAATCTTCCTATCGTCATGTACAGTGCTGTAATAGGATGATTCGTGGCTATTTAGGTATAATATGGTTAGTGTGGGTTAAGGTTGGGGCTAGGGTTACTCTGTTTCGTAGAAAGGGATAGATTTAGACAGCAACAAAATTTTGGTTGAGTTGAGTGGTTCGTGTTGTAGCAGTGCATGATCACCCCGGTGTTCGAAGTCCCAGGTGCGAGACTTCATTTTTTAAGGCCCTGTTACACTGAGCAATTTTCTCAGCAGCTTGTCTCGCAATGCTTGAAAATGCAGCGTTGCAAGTTGCCGAGGTTTGGTGTTACACTACAAATCGATCTCAGCAACTTACAATGTTTTTCGCCGGGTTAGATGAGCTTTTTCTTGTACCCAACTCCTCGGAACGAAAAACGAGAAGTGTGCGCGTGCGCTCTTGTTAAAACTGCCGTAAAATTGCGAGAAAAGTTGCTGGAGGGGTGATACACTGTGCAATGGTGCTGCCAGTTGCTGCAATCCGTTGCGAAAAGTAGAGCTGAGTTCTACTTCGTGCAACGCTTCGCACAACAAAAAAATTGCGAGACAACCCATGTTACACTGTGCAATGCTCCGGCAACTTGTCCGCAACGGCATTGCGAGACAAGTTGCTGAGAAAATTGCGCAGTGTAACAGGGCCTTTAGTTCGAGACGAGATTTTTCCATGAAACTTTTCTAAGCATGAGTTCAATTCAGTAACCTTATCTAGATGATCAGTAGCCTGAGTTTCAGACTCTTATCTCGGCGTTTCCCGGTGGGGTGCATTCTATTTACGCTGCTCATCCGATCAAATTCGACAGCAAAGTTTTTCATTCTCGAGGCGACGCCAAGAGACGCATAATCTTGCTCGACGTGTCAAACGGTCCTGTCAACGAGTTTCTGATTGGTCGAGAAGAGTGACAAATTTATTCGAGTTTATGTATGAGCCTACGTCACAAGGGAGCATTTACCTCTAAAGCGCTCAGACTTGTCTCACCAGCGCCTCACTGGGAAGCGCTGAGGTAGGAGTCTGAAATTCAGACTAGTTAATCAGCTGCAAATTGATCTCATTATCTAGTATCAGCTTTTAGCTGTCCGCTATCTTCAACCTAAAGTCGTGTGAATCTAGAACATCGCGTGTGTGTACTCTGTAATTTACATTTCAGGACCAATGGCTATCACTTGCCTTCGTTTACAAATTTACCTTTAAAGTTACATGTCTTACATGCGGGGATGCCTATTTTATCAACACTTTCCCTCGTTCACCATATGCCTAGTTACGTAAATACTATTACAGATGACTACAAAAGAGTGTGATTTACCATCATTTGACATCGTTCACCATACTTTTCTGGATATTAATACAAATGACTACGGACGAGTCCGACTTGTAATCTCTTGACCTCATTCGCCATAATTGTCTAGTTACTCCTTCAGACGACTATGAAAGAAGCTGACTTGCCATCACTTGATCTCAATCACCTTATTTATCTTGATTTACTACTAGAGATGTATGCAAACGATACTAATTTACCACCACTCGGCTCTTTATTTGATATTTGTGAACGAGAAACTACTACAGTTGCTTGCAGAGGCAATGGAATTAAATGCCAATTCCACCCAACACTGGTATGTAGAATAGTTTGAAGCATAAATATGTCGTATCTCCAACTTCACATGTACATCGATGCCAGAAATGGCTCTTCTATCTTTTATTTGCAGCAGTTGTTTAAATGTCTGTTTGGGGGCACTGTAAGCATAAAATACACACCTGCCATTGAGGGCATGGGACTTGCTGCTCGCTCAGCAAGAGAATCCAGTAAATCCTGTAAAGAAACGGGAGGTCGTTACTAAAACTGTAACTAAAACAAACAAATTAATACACACATTAAGGATGCAAAATAGCATTTTCAGAAAAACAAAAATCTTATCACTGCCAGAAATGTCCAAGTGAGAAAACCCGTTTTTGATTAGTTTTGTTTATTTGGTTCGCCAACATCTTCAACCATTGCTACCTACAGACTCAACTTTTTAAAAAACAATTGTACTGTACCATTCCATATGCTATTTTTGGCCGATACAGTACCCACTTAATAGTATACTACAATAAAAAATGATACTCTAATACAGTGTTGCAACGCACAAAGATGGATAGACAAGCACTTCTACTGGCTGATCAGGTAAATTTTTACTGTTTTTCAACTAATTAAACCTCTAAATTAAGTACTGTACCCTAACATTTTTATTTACCTTTTACATAAAACTTGATAAATTGCAGGAAACTTAATTCCCAGCACGCAAAAGGGAGCCCTTTTGGGAGAGGCTGCCAATGTAGCTCACCAATAGGATTCAAGCAAACCATTCAGAACCCCCTTCCCCGCCAGCGACTGGCATACAAGTTAGCTTCTTGACAAATTGTCTGCATTGAGGGAATCTCATAATTAAAAATAATTTTCCCAGGACCAAACATGTTTTTCAATCAAAAACAACTAGAAAGTGTACTTCTAGAGGAACACTGCCATTAACTTGGCAAACTGGTTTATGCTTCCAAAAATGACAAAGTGTTTATCGATCTACTGTCAGTTTCATCCTCATCCATAACTCTTGGTAATAAAGCCCAAATTGCAAGTTCTAAGTGTTTCAGTGAAACTTACAGATAACAAATGGGTCTGCTTCTGCCACAAAACACACATAAACTCACTCACTCACACCCGGGGGGGAGGGGGGAGGGGGAACTAGCAAACTGCTTCCAATTGGTACCCTCTTTTTGTTACATATCCGAGTTAAGAGGCAAGTTCCACTTAAAAAGAAATGGTTTTTTATAGTTTATCTGATTCTACTTTTCAAACTACTATGTTGACTTTATTGTCCCAGCAGCTCAATTTACTGTAACTTCCCCACAGAACAAAAACAAAAGCCAAACCTGAGGTGGTGTTGGATTGCTTGACTCTGGGGTAAAAAGCTAAAAACAAAAGAGAAAATGAGAAACTTAGAAACAAGTAATTAACATTGCTCGCACCACTAGTTACCAATAATAATAACAATAATAAGGGAGAGGGGGGGGGGCAAGGTGAGGCGAGGATAACAGAGGAAAGGGTGGGGTGTGCAGGGGTGGAATGAGGTTAAATGTACACTAGAGCTTCATGCTCACACTACAGCTTTGAAAAGACCAAACTAACATCTTTTCTTGAAAGAACTAATTAAGTTAAATGTTGAGAAAAATGTTCACTGGAGCTCCATGCTCACACTACAGCTTTGAAAAGACCAAATTAATGTCTTTTCTTGAAAGAACCAATTAAGTTAAATATTGAGAAAATTTACTGACTTTAATTAATTTAACCGTACACACTTTTCCCCACCTTTTGATTTGTATGAAATGCAAGATAATTTGCCATTACCAAATAAGGAAATGACTGTATAAAAAGTCAACCCCATCACAACAAAGGCAACACAAAATTTGGTAAACTGACCAAGTTTGAAGGCATCTAGTTAATAGATATTAAAGAATTTGTGTCAACCAGAATTGTCTCATGAGTTGATACCACCATTTTGACTGAATTGAAAGATCTTTGCAGTAACAAAAGGTGTTGTTTGTAGTTGCTTGATTGTCCAGGTGAATGTAAACCTGAGAAATGCTGTTTGTTGTGACAGAAGTTTTGACAACCTGTGTTAAAGTCATCTTCAGAGTCAATGCTAACTAGGTCAGTCTCACAGTTTGTATAATTATAATATAGCAATAACACAGACTGTAGTTCTGTTTAATGTATGCAGTTCATTGGCAGTAGTCGAAGTCCCAATAAATAGTAAAGAAAAGCTTTAGTCTAGCAAAGTCTTTTTACTCTGTATTCTACAAAGGCTTTGTAACCAGTAATACAGGCGAGGGAGAAAATGTAACAAGTAACAAAGAGGGGGGGGGGGTATACTGGAAAGACTACACTATCTGGACATTCGCTGACTGCCTGCCCTGATCACTAACCTCACAGGAACAGAAACAATTGCTGCCTAGCACTAAGGGTGTATCTTCCTACAATGTAGAGAGAAAAAGCCACACAACAGTAAAACCATGGCCTTTTTCAGCACAATAACTGTACCCCTTCCAGCATATGTAACAAAGCCAAAAAGTCCTTTTTCTGGAATTAATAAATTTATTACAATTAGTTGATGAGACCCAGAAAAGGCTACACGTATATTGGGGAATCTACAGAAAGCAGCCTGTTGAAATAATATGCTTCTGACAATTTAACAAATCTAACAAGCCATGTGATTGTTTTGCATATGCATTAACTGGCATGGTGGTGTAGCAAAAATCACAAGCATTATAGCATATGTATTCATATATATAAACAATCTGCCGGCCATTTTCTTCTAAAATGAGCATCCATTCTACTTCACCAAGTTCATGTTTTCTTACCAAATAATGTAGGTATTGTAGTGAACAAGTGGAATCAGTGCATGCACTGTTTCAGCTATTTTAAACTAGTCACTTTAAAGGATACCGAGGTAGGCTATTTATATAGCCTCTCATTTATAAAATAAAAATTAATAGCAAATATATAGAGGCAGGCAGTTAAAATTTAGCAACACTTCAGTTGCCACTTGTGGGATTGAGAGTTGGAAATGAGAAGAGCCTGGAATTCTCTGTGTGAGATGATGATTTGAAAGTTCTTTCAAAATGAAAACTGGACAACTTACATCAGAAAGTGTCATTGGATCAAACAGGTTCTGCTGATTGGCTAAGACATGCTGAATGGAGTCCAAGTTGGCACCAATGAAGTCAATCTGATCATTCATCTGGTTTCTGATGAAGGAAAATAGAACTTCATAGGTCAGAAGCAGTGATATACACTGTAATTTTAATTAAAGATTAATTTGATGAATCATATCCCAGAATAGGAATATATTGGGGACAATTTTTTTAAATAGTCTCTTGAAACAGTAAACAAAAAAAATTGTTGCAAAGGATAAACAACATGTACTGTATACACATAAGGTGTGTACAAAAATACATGAATGTGTATTTTGAAAGAACAATCAGTCAAGGTTGTTATTACTTGACATATATTATCAGATAGAAGATGGCACAAGATGGCAAAAGTCACCAGTTGCCAGCTTGCTTTGACAACCCTGAAGATGTATGCCGTTACTACAGTACTTCATTGAAAAGATGAAAGGTTTTATTCCATACATTCCTATTCCAGAATACGATCCATCAGAGGCTTTGCCACCCTAATACTGTCTTGAGCTATTTGGGGCCTTTGCAAAATCAATTTGTTGACACTTAATGACCAATGGATGTTAAAGGCTGACCCCCCCCCCCCTCCTCTCTTAACATCTATTTCTTTTTTTTTCTTTTCTATATACAGTAAATTATCTGAGCAGCAATTGAGGAACGGCAGCATAACATTCAAAATTGACATCCACGTTGTGTTTGTGTAGCTTGTTTAATGAAGTTCGGTCTTTAAAAACAATATTTTCCACAAATTTCACTCGTGCTTTCAATTATATATGATAATTATTATATATTATATTTTTCTTAACATCTACATCTACTCATAAGGACCCCCCTTAACATCCATAGGATGTTTTAATAAAGTGTTAACAAACATTGATTTTCTGACAACCTCGAACTTTGAGGCAAAAAAGCTTATAACCAAAAATTAAATGAGGTGTTTAATATTATGTTACAAAAACATGCAGTTTCATGTGGAAAAAAAAATTGAAAACATTCTTCTGTATAGTTCCCAGGATGCCATGGTGGCACTGACAGATGATTAGCAGACTTGCAAAACAACTGTGAACTATTTGCAATTCCAAGGGGATTGCAGAAACCACAGCTATTTTTTGTTCTACTAAAACCATCAGTTCTTGCTACCATTACAGTGACTGGATGGATACACAGAGATTGATTTTCATTTCTTTAGTACTAAGGTTGTACCTCTGTTTCATATATTGCTTAGTTTCATCTTGAAGATACCCTCTGCAAAAAAGCGCTTTATATCAAAGTTCTGCATTCAAGGGGGGTTACATATTTTTACCATATTATTTTACCCCTGTGTGAAGTGCACCCCTGTTTTAAAGCCTCTTTCAAGAAAAAATGTTTCGAAGTCAATCTACACTACAAATATTTATCTGAAATGTTGATTTTAATCTAGCTATACAAGCATGTATTCAATCACTTGTGTTGGTGCTCCATGCTGTTTAGGGATCATGTATACATTCTATAGCATTTTCTGATTTTGTATTTATAAAATGGTATCTTCAGTTTTTTTATGAAGTTGTTGCAGTATCATTATCAGAATTTCTAAATGATTGAATTGTTTTTAGTGAGAGCCACTTGGCCATCAGTGATTTGTAATTACTGCCATGTGTAATCCTGGCTCGATAAATAAATCTTTTTTTGTATTTCTTCTGTCAGTTGTTTACTGCACTGAAGCATGATCAAATGTAATCCATTTTCATACTTAGATGTCTGTAACTTTTTATGAGGGAGGCGGCCTGCAAAAAACTTGACTTGTTCACCACTTGACAAGATTCAACTAAGCAAGCAGTGTTTGCACAATCAAGTTTTTTTTTCACTGAAATCTTTCACAATTTGTGTGAGAAACCAGACAATAAATTTATTTATCATATAAGTTGATCAAACCTTAAATTTTACAAAACCTTAAGGAAAATTCTTCACATAAATTGCTTGCCAGCAGAATCCTCACATGAGAAATGGAACAGATTTTCAGAGAGTGACTGTATTAAAACCCATGAAACCATATACCCATACATGTACATGTCCATACACTGAAGTCACACATAAAGCTGGTGATAGGCCACCTCTGTCTTGAAGTACCTTTTAAACATGTTGCAGATTTGTTTAAGTCTTAAAATTATTTTTTGCACTGTCACACAAATTACTTCAGGACTATGTAAAACAAAAAGTTCTATGTAAAATGCACATCTCGATTTTTAAGCAAAATTTGTGTGAAAAAAAGTGTGCATTAAACACAGGTATATAATATGGTATCTCAAAAGCCAACTTTTATGGGCTTGAACTGGAATTTTCAGAAAGAGATTAATGAGGAGAGGGGAGAAGTTACCAAACAATATTTGGTGTGTACAGTTCTGGAACTGTATGATTGTGACTTAAAACTATGAAATATAAGGATTAATGATTATTTCCAAATGAAAAATCCATTTGACAGTGTTTATAAGAAAAAAGTTTTGTAACTTGTTTATTTAATGAAAATTATTACCAGTTGTAATGAAGACATTATTAGGGATACAGTGCATTTATCAACACTGTGCTTTTTGAACCAAACTGCTTTTAACAACATGTAAGGAAAAACAATGTCTGACATACCGTTGTGCCATCAAGTACTTGGCTTCATCTAGTTGAGAATTTCTGAAGAGAAAAAATATATAATTTATACTATTTATTACAAAATTCTGCATTTTGGGTCCTATGCTATAGGCTGAGAGCCATATCAGGGATTTACATATGAATAAGACTACCAGTAAGTACTGAACTCACCACTCAAACACCAGTTAAAATAATATATCTTAACTTAATCATACTGTCTTTATTTTTTTTTAAATGAAAGATTTGTTCAGTCATCCAGGCATTGACAACTGAACAGCTCCATGTCCTACAATCATTGGTGGTTGAAATCATAACACACTGTACATAACGTAATCTAACTGTGAAAATTTAAACATTCTCAATTTTCAAAAAAAAACAAGTCAAGGATAAGTATCTTATTTGTACAACTTTTGTAGGCACTTAATTTCAAGAAATTGTACGGGACTTAGATTTTCCATTTTCACAAGGTTACAAAAATCACAAACTCAAGTCTTGCAAAAACTGGTAAAAATACTTAAGGTATTACTAACTAAGTACATCACATGTAAACAAATAAATAAACCTACCATAAGCAAACAAACAAACCTGTCATAGTTGGCCTGTTCCTCCCCGTATTGTCTGACAGGTCTATTGAGTCTCTGGACGCCCATCATCTGGCTGGCATCCTGGTAATGGATGGGCTCCATGATATGTGGTTGCTGAGACACATTGATTTGATGGGGTTCATCTGGAAATGTTACCACTCCAGTTGTCGAGCTTGAAGTTGGTTGAATAACAGTGGCCTGTGGGTAACTCTTACCTGGATTGAAGGTAAATAAACAATGTTATTCAACCAAATAAAAAGTAAGAACTGGTTTGTCATGAACACCAGGGTTTAAAACAACAGCAGGTCAGCAGACAGTGTCCAGCCAGAATGACTATTTGACCAACAATATATGATTCTATTGTCAATAAGTCTGCAAATTCTTTAGATGAAAACTTTACAAATATACAGCAAGGTTGGTACCGGTATTAAACTGTCTAGATGTTGCACAAAAAAAAATTCCAACCTACTCCAAAGAAACATTGGGATATGGTTAGGAGACAGTGTTCTAGCAAGGCCAAAACGAAAGGGCACAGTGCCCTGTCATTTATCCCAGCGCCCTGTTGTTTTCAGAGAGTCAGCCTTATCAACATAATGAAAATTGTAGTTAAAATGCCAAAAATGTCGATGTTTCAACTCGATAGTTCTCGAACGCAATCCATTTCATGACACCTGTAACATTTTATGGATGAGGAGATCTGGAACGAACTCGACTTGCTGTGACAAGATTCAAGATGGCGTGAAATATTTGCACAATCTTTTCTCGCTCAAATCGGGCTGTATTTGTGCAAAAAATCAGAAGATAAATGAGTGGAACGAACCTTTACAAGTCCAAATGGAAAATTCTTTATGCAAACTATTTTGTCATTGAAATACTCTTGAGAAAATGTGACAGGTGTTCGATCCCGATCGTAAACCTGTGAAACTCCAGTTGAATGAGAGATAGATTTGGACTGAAATGATGTATGAAGCTAAGCAATTTTTTTGTCTTGAGTTATTCTCCATGTTTCATAAAATTGGGAGTTGTTTAAAGTTGTATTTTTTGTGTTGTTAAGCTAATTACTTGCTGTGAAAATGAAAGGCTCCATGTACATGTATAACACACATCTCGATTTCAAAAGCAAAATTTTGAGAAAAAAAGTGCACATTTATCACCAGGCAAATATTTACAGTATTAAAAATCATTGATAAATCTCAGATATTACTTCTGAACTCATGAAAATTAATGATACATGTAAATTAGGGCGCTCTGTCATTTCTTTTAGCTAGCTAGAACACTGGGAGAACTAAGCAACACATCAGAGTGGCAGTGTTACAGTACCTGCTGCTGAGGAGAGTGGACTGGTTACAATAGGTTTTGAGCTGATATTCGAGGAGTCGGGCATAATGACAACTGGACGACTACTGGGCATAGTTGGTCGAATAATGTCGTCATCATCAGGCAAGGCTGTAATTAAGGGACCACTTGATGTTGCTATGGAACGAAATCGGAAAATAATTTAAAATATTACAAAATATTGAAATAAATTTATAGTTAGAATAATCCAACCAAGTTATTTTGCTTAACAAATCAGTGTAAGGGGGAATGGGCATTGTCTGAGACAGCAAGAAAACTGAGAGTTGATTGCCCTGTTTGCCCTATAACTAGCTGTATTATTAGACTAAAGGGAATGGAAAAAAGTAGAATGAATTTTGCACAACAGGGCCAGGTTGTATGAAGAGTGGATAACTATATCCAGTGGATAAATCCCTATCCAGTGGATAGGTCCGGATAAAATTGGTGAGTTCTTGATTTTGATTGGATAACGAGCAAATTGATTTCTTTCCATCAATCTGTATTTATTTAGTAGACAGTTTACATCACTTCAGTAGAGAGAAGGAAAATTTTTTATAAAATCAACAAATAAATAAAAAGAGAAAAATGGATTACTATGATAATTTGTTACTGACAGTGATAAAATCATGCTGCTTACAAATCATTCTTATCTTAATTTTTATTTGTCTGACACAAAGAAAGTCTTCCATTTCCTCACAGTTTTGAACGTCTCCCTTCTTTTAAGCTAAAGGCTGCACTTATTTCTGGGTATTTAGAAAATTAAGATTCTAGTTTTTGAAGAAACTGCCTTATTTGTGGATTTTCTATCTAGCTGGAAAACTTTGGCTAAAACATCCCATGGTATCACTTACACTGCATATTTGATGACATTCCATTCGGAGAATTCGAAATATCTGATATTGTTACTGTTTGTGTGCTTGATGGCTAAAAGGCAAGAAAGAAAATAGATATAAAAGTCTTCTTTAATATTCATTGGATATAAGTGTGCTCAACTGACAAATAGTATTTAGGTATTATCAATATGTAGAACAAAATTAATTCAGTGATCACAATGCTTATATTGTTACATTGTAAGTAAGTAAAAATGTATTGGGAATCTGGTCTAGATAGGTCCCCTAAATAAATTGTTGACACCTTCTGTCTGCTTTGGGATAAATGGGTTACAGCAATGGAGGGCATTATTACCAGCTTTACTTTTCATTAATTAAAAAATAATTTTATAACATGTACTGCAGTGCACTTACCGGATGGATGGTATAGGGGGGAGGCTGGCTGACAGTCGGCATTGTACTTTGTTCACCATACTCTTGACGAGACCTCTTGGCATGTTGCTCAGCTGCCGTCACACTGTCCTCCAGCATCAACCTCTTCCTACTGGCTAGTTTGTCATTCTGATTCATTAGCCTCATGAAGAAGTAGATTAACTGCAATACACAAAATCAATTTATAATACATCTTGTTAAAATCTTGAGAGATAAGACTGAAATCTACCTTCTCTTTAAAACAACCAGTTGAGCAAAGCAGCCTGTATTCCACTTCTCTGATCCAAACAAAGCCCAAAAGAGCATCACCATCAGGCAACTTTAGACTACCATCACATCACCATTAATACCAAACTCTGAGTAAGTGAACTGATTCGACCAATATTCACTCTTTTTTTTATTATTACAGTATGTGTTTAGTTACAAACAATCGCAGAGACAAACACAAAATTACAAACACTAGACCAAGGTTAAATAGAGACTACAATAATTTGTTTTGTTTTGTTTTCTCATAAACCAAATAGGAGGGGGTCACTGGGGCTTGCAGTATTGGGGTTTTGAACCTTTGGTTCCTCAAATTTTCGATAATTTGGTTTTTGGAGAGCTCTCGGTGTTGCGGTTTTGCAGTTTTCATCCATTACTGGCTGGGGTTTCGGTTATAAAACATCTGAAACGTAGTACTGTGATTTTCTATAGCACTGCAGTTTGCGGTTTTAAGCCATTTCATAGCTTAGTACAGTAGCTTTTATATAGTTATTATGAGCAGTTAGCCGGCCTTGCAGTGATACAAAGGCATAGTGACAGATACGACAAAGATATACCGTATTTACCCGTGTATAATACGCACTTTTTCCCCAAAAATTTTGCCTTTGAAATCGAGATGCGCATTATACACGGAACCTTTTGTTTTCATACCAAGTAATTTGCATA
>JAOBYE010653962.1:0-11870 GCA_025403585.1 Parazoanthus swiftii
GGTACAAGGGGTGAGTGTGTGTCTGTAGCTTAGGTACAAGGGGTGAGTGTGTGTCTGTAGCTTAGGTACAAGGGGTGAGTGTGTGTCTGTAGCTTAGGTACAAGGGGTGAGTGTGTGTCTGTAGCTTAGGTACAAGGGGTGGGTGTATGTCTGCAGCTTGCAGCTAGGTTTAATAGGTTTTTGAGAGTGTGTCTGATACAATTACTTTTTTTTGCTGAACTGACAATTTTTGAGAGATATTTGAAATCTCCGATATTCATCAAAGCTTTTTCTATTCTGAGGTTATGTTTGCCTTTGTATTGACTAAGTTCTAAATAACATGAAATTTATCTTGCAGAGCTGTGGTCAAGCAAGCAAGGATATAAACAAGAGGGCGCAAACCGCTATAGTTCCGAGACAGATAGGTCATTTTTGTTCTTTTTAGCCAGGCAGACAAAGACGTACAGACAGTTACACAGAGATTGTAGTCAGGAAGCAAATAATTGCAGCTTTGTCTTTTGGATGTGAACTTTCGGACGTATTTGCCATTTGAGTCTTGTTTCTAATTATCGCATTTTTATCCCAACGAGAAGAATTATAAAGTTTGATTTGTTTGTTGTCGATTACTTGCCTGGTTGGATGCAGTGCAACACGAGCAAACCCATTTTTGAAGGCAAACATTTGCGCGACACTCAAAAATGAAAGGAGGAAGATTTCAATTTAAATGTTTTGTTGCTTCTTTTTTCTGGCTTTAGATAAGCCGAAACGTTTCTGTCGGTCATTTCGTTTTCTCCTGCATTGTTTAGGAAACAGTACCCGCGGTTGGAAGAACAGTGGACTTAAGATTACTGTTTATCATTTATATTCTCAACAAAGACTTTGTAATAAAAAACTGATAGATAAAAATGTCTTGTCAGCAGCTCCGTACTTAATCTGATATACTGAAGGTTGCTTTGCTTCGTTTGTGCTTTTTGTCAAAACGTTAAACCAAAAGATCTATCTAACTAGTTGCCTTTAGCAACCAACTTAACTAGCGTTTATTTTCAAAGCAATCCTGTGTAATAGACCTTGAGACAAAGATAGTTAGTGACAAGACAGAGAAGAAAACATTATCATCCACTTTTAATGTAGAACAGCAACTTAACATAGCGTTTTTCAACATCAAAGGTGAGTTAGTTAAGTTTATGTTGGCTGTCGAAGCCGTGTCTTATGTATGTATGTATTGGCTGTCGAAGCCGTATCTATCTGTAATGGCTGTCGAAGCCGTATCTATCTGTAGTGGCTGTCGAAGCCGTATCTGTTTTAATACTTGATTGCGCATGCGCGTATCACTAAAGTTAAGTGGATGATAAAATGCTAGATACAGTTCAGCCGCCTGAAGAGCGGTTTTCTCGCACCTTTGTCTGTTTTTTCGTGTCCATGGGCCCTCATCTTTCTCTTCGTCTTTCTTCCTATCGAGGGGGAGTGGGGGAATAAAAGAGTGGGTGAGTTTTCAACTACGCGAGTAAAGCCACTTCAGGTGTAGCACAGTCAGGTAGACAGAAACTAATGGTAGGTTGTATTACAGTAGTTTAGTTTACACATTACATAATTAGGTAATTGTATAGCTAATTTAGAGACTGAGGGTGTGGGTCCTTCCCTAGGCATGTAGACGGTCCGAATTTTCGAGCGGAATGAACAAGTTTTCGAGCGAACGTGGGCACGGCGCGCGCGAAGGTATTTTTCGGATATACCTTTGAAATATGGCGGCCAACTAGAAGAACGAGAGCTCATGGAATTGGTCTACGAGGAGACAACACGCGGAAGAGCGTTCTGGGGTTTGTATGTTTACAGTAACAGTATCGTTCGAATTTTGTATTTTTAATCTTCAATAGGATTTTGTTATGTTTTAGAAGATTTGATAATACAGAAATGGATAGGACGGAAATCTACAAAATTCATGTATATTTGTTTCGATAAACAAACAAAAATGAACTACAAAACTCAAAGCACGGGATCTAAAATCCGAGATCAACACATCTCAAAGTTTAGACGGATAAGTATGTGAAGTTATTATTTGTTCGCTAGTTCCGGAAGAAGCAGGATAAATTTTTAGTTTCTTGTTTTTGCGGTAGTGTTTGTTACGTCTGTCAGCCATTGAACTTACAATTCATTCTGTTTTTATCGACAGTGGAGAGGTGACCTGATTTGGAGCAGAAGTTTAGACAGGTTAAGTGGTTTGTATAAACGACGTTTTTTTTCATTTTTATGCTTATTTTTAGATCAGTTCTTTTTATATACTTTACTAAGCAATAAAAAAAGGAGGATGTTACCCTTAAAAATTACAGTATCGAGGGCTGATCTTAAACTTTTGAAGAGAGCAGACGCCATAAAAGTGCCGAAGGCGCAAGTTCCATCATATTTGTGAAATTTGTGCTAACTTTACAGCTTGCATTGCTTTAAAATCTCTGAAAATTGTGACCCTCTTTCTGAAAAACCGAGAAAAGAAAAAATCGTCAATCTTCCGAAAAACGACCAGCCGTTCCTCGTGATAAATGATCATTCCCAAATGTCTGTTTTTTATTGGTGATTACTAACGGAGCTATTATTTATGTTGCAATCTACGCGGTGTGGACGTGGAATTTGCGACGTACAAGGCGTCAGTTCCCCAGGACAAACAGGTAACTTGGTGTTTGTATACCAAACGGCCAGAGGCAGAAATTGCCTCCGTCTGCTCTACACTACACCTCGGACTGACCACCGTTTTTATGGCCGTATGAGAGTTAAGATTTCGTTGAAGGTGAGTGTTGTATTTTAGGTTTACGGGTGTCGTAGAAGGTGTTGAGATTTTCTCTGGTCGGTGTCAGTAAGTTGGTTAGGATCATAAGACGGATGTTCGTAGGTCATGCACAGTCTCGGGAGGGTAATTTCACCAAGGAGAAAGCAGAAACCTTATTGGCATATAGTCTGCAAGCTGCAGTCGGACCATATTCAGGCTGGAAATATGATGAGCTTGGTCAACGACAAAAGTTGTTGCGCTTGAGTAAACAGGAGACGCCGGGTGTGGAGGACTTTCGTTGATGCAATACCATGCACCGACACATTGGTTAGCAGCGATCTTTACCACTCGACCGCTAGATAAGGAAACGGAGAATGAAGTCCCAATGGCCGACAGAGTATAACGCGCCGGATACGTCTGACAATGGGCAACAGAGTATAAACGCAGTAAACTTGAATTGGGTAGCAATCCCACAGCGCTTTACAGATAATGGAGCTAGGGGGAAATCGGTAAAAAGCCTGCAGCAAACACATAGTCTGTTAAGTTGAGACTTTGAATCTCTCAAGAAATGCAGTCGGCATTTGCCTTAGACGATAGCTGGTACTTACAGTGCTGAGAAACTGGATTGCCTGACAAGGAATGAAATATTCAGGTACTCAACATAGACATCGACATTTTCTGCTTTAGCAATACGCTTAGATGTTCTGGGACGTCGAGCTTGGTTTTCAGTTTTTCTATGGCTCCTCTGAGGAGTGAGGGAGAAGTATTGACAAGGGCCTGGATCTCATCACTAGCACAATGTGTTTGATAATGGTGATGTTGGACACACGTTGTTAAAGTGAAAGCTGAGTGTTTAGAACTGTTCAGAGATATCCCTGGACAAGCATCAACAATACGACTTTACGCTGGATGTCGGAATCAAAAGGACCTCAGTATGCCTTGCAGAATGACGTGGCGAGAATTGATGCCATAACGTCATACAACTCAACGATGTGCTTTGTTGATCGAACAATAACATCATTGCACGCCACAAGAAAGTTGCTTTCCAATTACGCCAATGTCAGTTTGGTAAGCTTAAGTTCAGGTAAGTTCCAACAGTCCATAAGGTCAGGAGTCGTTTGTGTCGGCAAGCAGCGTTCTTCCACGTAATGTAGTCAGTCTTCCTACGAATGGGACCTGGGGGAGACTACACCAGGAGTGTCGGCTGAACTGTGTAGCACTCGGACATGGGCACAAAGCTAACTTTGCTGGGAAACTGAAAGTCGTGCAATTTCGAAGTTGGAACATCGAGTTTGTTTTTGTTTTTTTAGTCACAGTAAGTTAAAGAATGCAAAGACACACGAAGAAGTTATGAGGTATGGATGCGTGATTTACCATGACGCCTTGCAACGTACGCTAGAAGTGTGGTTTTACAAACAAAAGAATAGACAGTGCTCACTAGTTGCCCTGTATCCACGCTCAGCAGACAAAATTCATATTTGAACTAGCCACTAATGACAGGGTAAGGCAAGGAGATATAATGTGTGAATCCTGCTAACTTCAAAGAGGATCCCGTGGAATTGGAGAATCTTGTCGCTCAACTGCACCGTGAAACCAGCAACAGGGTCTTCATCTGTTCAGTGTCACTCCCGCATCGCAAAGCGACCGGCGTTACGCCGATGAGACTGTTATAGCATATTTGCGACTGAGAGGGACCATTTTTCACTGGCAACGACATAAGTCAATGCGTATGATAAGACAGACTCCACAGTGACGATAATGAACTGACGGGACTTATGCATTACAGCGGATAAGGTGCTAATGGTTGTAGCTGGCTCAGAACAAGACTAGTCCCTTAAAGGCAAGGAATGGGCCACACAGCCCAAAGAGGAGTCTGCTTCGTAAAGTGGCCGATATAAGCCAAGGATACTAAATACGCGGAGTGAATCGCTATCCTGAGGATGTCGTTATTTCCACTGACGGACTATTTGTCGTTCTAAGATGTTCAGCCTTTCCAGTCGATTCTTGCGCGCACAGTCGTGCCCCGCACCGTGCTTGTTGGACTTTTGATAGGATCCTTCCAAGTACCAAACACAGCGCTTTTTCAACAAATATTTTTTCTCTCTGGATGCTTAAGGACGTCAAGGTGCTACGGTGGGCCATATACGCCATGAGTTCAATTTTTTTTAAAATAGTTTTCTCAATCAGAAATTCGAGTTATAAAATCTCTCAATTTACAATTTGGATTTTTACTGCAAAAATCCGAATTGTGAAAATTAGATTTTATACTCCCAAAATGCGAACTTTGAAGTATCCAGTCTAATTTACAACTCGGATTTTAACTGCAAAATCAGAGTTGTGAAAACTGTTTAATTTATAACTCGGATTTTTGCTGCAAAAATCGGAGTTGTGAATTGGCCACAAAAATTCTAGTTGTAAATGAAGCGATGTTTACAACTAAGAATTTTTTACTAAATGTCTGATTAGCAAACTTATTTTAAAAAAAGTCTGAACTCATATCCTATATGGGCCATCTTAGCTTCGACAGCCTTTAAAGTGTCCAAAGCGAAAAAATATCTGTTGAACAAGCGTTTTGTTTGTTACTTGGAGGGATTCTGTCAAAAGTACATCAAGCACGGCGCGGGGCACGACTGTGCGCTCACGAAGAAGCTGGAAAGGCTGAGTATCTTGGAAGAACAAGCAGTCCATCAGTGAAAACAACGACGTCTTTAAGTTAAAGATTATAAAGTCCCGTATTTTAGTAGCCTTGACTCAGGTGCACTCCTGTCGTTTGCCATGCTGCTCGACTGGTGAAGACCATGTGAACATATCTTTCCGAAAATCAAAGGCAGAGTTCCAATGTACGATGGAGAGTTCTGTTTCAGTAATACATTTGCAGGTCTAGCGGCTGGATTAGGGCACTGCCAGAATGACGGGATGCAAACTAAGGTCTGATTGAAGAAGATCAACTCCACAGACGTGGCGCAGTTGAACGACTGACAAAGACAAGTAGGCCGTGTAGGTAATGGTAGTCTGGGGGCTGACAGCCGAAGGCTATTCAGCATGATGGGGACAGCACGCGTCGCCAATTTGGGAGGACCCCTTGCCGCTTAGCTTGCCTGGAACCCACGATTTCAGCTCTTCCAGACAGGTCTCAACCCAGGTATATCCCTGACTGACCGGTTCTAGACACGAATGCCTTTAAATGGGGTAGCAACCCCACAGCATTTTGATAGAAGCTTGGGCCAGGAGAATCTGGTAGAAAGACTTGAGCAGCTCAGATAAATTCACTTTTCTTATTCTCGTAGCACACCCTCAACACTGATCAACGACTAATGCTGAGGCTTGTAGTACTGAGCACCTTGGCTGAAGGATATCAGAAGCTTGCTTCCACCTTTGGGTTTATTCTAAAGTAAAGAAGGAAGTGTTCGAATATTTAATATAGACACTGACCTGTTCAAGAGTCAGCGAAGGTACCTGCAAGTTTCAAGCTAGGTCACTGAATTTGGCGTGGAGCTCCTTGATGGGGGGAAGGTCACTCTACTGTGTTGTGAGAGTCGCCCTCTGCGCTGTGACAGGAGGGTTTGATCAATGTCTTAAGGTTTCTTTAATCCAACTAACACCTTTGTGCATAGAAACGGTAGAGTTATTGCGTCATCGAACTCAAGATTCTGGGGCAAGAATTAGTTGGAGGTCAAGTTTGACAATGATAGAGAAGAGTTTGCTACTTGTAGGTGAGAAAGGCAAAGTGCGGTCGGGGAGAGATGCAGTATGTAAGGCCATGGTATGGCAACAGAGCAGGAAAGACTGGGAGCGCCTCGCAGCTGGGAGAAGGATTCCAATAAAGCATCATATAGCATCGCAAGTAACGCACGAACCACGTTTGAAGCTAAGCCAGTGTCAGGTGGCACCTGCACAGCGTGGGTGCAACGGAATACGCTCAGGACGAGAGATTGGATGACGCTGCACCAGAGGTCTAGAAGCAGAAGTGCTGGCGGATCTTTTGCCATGTGTCGGTCAATCAGGTACCGTTCTGCGCGTGACCAAACGGGGCAGAATTCGTGATGCGGCCCAATGAGCGTCCTTTTGAACAACAATAAGCCGACGAGAATCGTGGACGGGACTGAAAACATTGTTCGTCAAACCTCTATGGGGATTGGAGGCTGGTATTTATGCCGCATCGCCTCAAAGAAAGAGACGGAGATCTTGTCAAGCGACAGTCCATAGGCCAATTTCTGATATCAGTTGAAGATTTCGTCGCAAGTGAGTAACTTGCTTAGGTCTGTACTGGGCATCGTAGAAGGTATTAAGATTTTCTCTGGAAAGTGTTGAGAGGAACTTGTTCATCTTCAGAGTCGGACCCTGAGTAGTCTTACTCAGGCTGGGCGATGTTAACGTGTGGATAAACATTACTCAAGGGGATCACTGTCTCCCGGGTACTCACTTACAAATTTAGGACGGCATGAGGTGGCTGTCGCGCTTGGGGAGAACACGACATTCCACTGGGTCATGGGTGTTGTGGACGGCCAGCGGTATTGCAGAGAATTCAGGACTAAAACAGTTATCGAATGACATAGCAGGCACGCATAGCCTTTGTATCTTTAATGAAGCGAAATTCAACAGAGATGAGCGCCTGTGAAACCTTGGATTTTAGAATGGTAACGGAATTGTTCTGTAATTTTTCGAAAACTTGAGCTCGACCAAGGTGAGTTACTTACAACCACAGAACAATTATGGTGTTCTTGAGATCGGGGCCAAGATAATTATCAGCAGTCACGGACTGTTTATACAGGGAGATGAGCCACTAGCCGTAACAAATTCTTCTTCAAAGAAAGCATTGACACTTTGGTATAAGTCTTCTGGAGTCGTGTCATCGGAATGGCAGGTAATGGTGGTTAAATCGAGAAAAATTGCACCAGAGTATCAGAACGACAGAAGTGCTGGCGGACTTTTTGCCATATGTCAGTCAATCAGGTAAAGTTCTTAACAATAGAACTAACTGCGCTTGACCAAACGGGGCAGAATTCGTGATGTGGCCCAAGAGAAACTCAGGATGAAGTCCTTTTGAACAACTATAAGCCGACGAAAATTGTGGACGGGGCTGAAACCATTGTTGGCCAATTCTCTATGGGAATTGGAGGGTTGTATTTATGCCGCATCACCTCAAAGAAAGAGACGGAGATCTTGTCAAGCGACAGTCCAAAGGCCAAGTTCTGATGTCAGTTGAAGATTTGGTCGCAGATGAGTAATTTGTTTAGGGTCTGCACTGAGTGTCGTAGACGGTATTAAGATTTTCTCTGAAAAGTGTCAGTACGTTACTTAGTGTTTGTAGGTCTGTACGGTCGAGGTACGGTGATTTCACCAAGGAGAGAGCAGCAAAACCTGTGGGGGTATGGCCGTCAAGCTATCATTGGACCACATCCCTCCTGGAAGTATGATTAGCTTGGCCAGCGATAGAGGTTGTTGCACTTTGGTGTAGTAAACAGGAGATGCCGAGTGTGGAAGACTCTGTCCCAATGGCGACAGAGTAAAAGCGCGAAGACGTTTGAATTTGGTAGCAATCCCACGGCGCTTTACAGATGATGGAGCTAGGGGGAAATCGGTAGAAGGCCTGTAGCCGATCGGCATTGAGCAAACCGAGACACAAGATGTTGTCAGCATTTGTTATAGACGATAGCTGGTACTTACAGTACTGAGAAACTGGATTGCCTGACAAGGAATGAAGTATCCATGTATTCAACATAGTCATTGACATGTTCTGCCTTAGCAGTACGCTGTGATGTTGTCGCGCGTCAAGCTTGTTTTTCAGCTTTTCTACGGTGTACATATTGAAGGCATCGGCTTTTGTGCTGAGGGGGTAGGTTAGAACCTACATTGACAAAAGTCTCGATCTAACATAGTCTATTTGACAGTGGTGGTGTTAAATCGTCGTTAAATGGAACTTTGAGCGCTTAGAACAAGCAAGAGATATCCTTAGAGGAGTACGGGTATGGATAAGGTTTAACCATTGTAGAGAGGGAACGGAGGATGAGGTTTTTGGTGTGCTAAGGTTGTGTTGGTTACGTGGGTGGTGACGGAGGCCACTTAGGGCTTCAGATAGAGATGACTGCGCTGTCGCGCTCTGTTTCGAGAGCCCACAAGGCATCGGGGTCAGCCTCTGGATACGAAGAAAACTGAAGATAGCCACAGACAGTTTGACTTTGCACTGTATATTGTGAAGCAAAGGGGCCTGAGTCTGTTCTGTAGAAGGGTAAAGGGTGTGGCGAGATGGGCTGCCATAATTTGACACAACTGAATTTTGTGCTTTGTTGGTCGGACAGTAATATCATTGCAGGCCACAAAAAAGGTTGCTTTCCAATTACACCATTATCAGTTTGGTAAGTTCAGGTAAGTACCAGCAGACCTTAAGGTCAGGAGTTGTTTTTGTCGGTAAACAGCGTTCTTACAAATAATGTAAGATCGGAAAGGTTTAGATTGGAATGATTGACTTACAGCAGAGCGTCCACAAGAGTAAAAGATGTTACTAACAAGCATGGACGTAGCTCGTCAAGAAGGAAGAGGAATGCCTGCAAAATTTGGGTCTTAAGGAAGATGTGGTTTTGCTAGAAAACTTGGAGTCATACTTTTAATTCATAAGCTAAGGAAGGGGAGAATTTCAAGCTCAAGCCACGAAAGAGCGTATGAGACGGCCACAAGCACTGTGAAAAATACCCTTACCAGGTTTGGAGCCGGTTGTCTTTGAAAAAGGTCATTAGAAGTCACAAAAGGTCTCCAGTCGTCGACCAGCTAATAGGGTGATGATAGCTAGATGTTCTGGGTACCGAAATGTCTGCTTGGGGTGTTAAAAGGCTGTTGAGAGGAACTGGTTTGTCGTCAGAGTCGACCCTGAGTAGTCTTACTCGGGCTGGGCGGTGCTTACGTGTGGATTAACAATACTCACTCACAAATTTGGGACGACATAAGGTAACTGTCGCGCTCAGGGAGAATACGAAATTCCAATGGGTCATAGGTGGTGTGTGGACGGCCAGCGGTATTGCAGAGAATTCGGGACTAAAACAGCTGTCGTACGCGCGTTCGGTCTGGCGCAAAATTACGCAGAGAAGTGACACAACCGGTACGCATAACCTTTGTCTCTTCAATGAAGCAAAGCTCCACAGAGATATGCTCCTGTGAAATCTTGAATTTTAGAGTGGTAACGGAATTCTTTCGTAACTGTTTAAAAAGTTGAACTTGATCAAGTGGATTAGTTACAGCCACACAACAACTATGGTGTCCTCGAGATCGGAGCCAAGATCGTTATTAGCAGTCACGGACTGTTTATGCTGGGAGATGTACCCACTTTCCGCAAGCAAATTCTTCTTCAGAAAGCAATGAGTATAATTCATCTTAAGTCAGTGTCATCGGATTTGCGGGTAACTTGCGTCAGAGGATTAGAAACAAAAGTGCTGGCGGACCTTTTACCATATGTCAGTCAATTAGGTAGAGTTTTTAACTATATAACAAACTGCCCGCGACCGAACGGGGCAGAATAGGTGACGTGGCCAAAAAGAAACTCGAGTGAACAACAATAAGCCGACGAGCATCGTGGACGGGACCGAAACCATTGTTTGCCAAACCTCAGTAGAGATTGGAGGCTGTTGCTTATGCCGCGTCTCCTCAAAGAAAGGGACGGAGATCTTGTCAAAGCCAGCTCTCGAACGATGTGATGCGTTTGGTTTATGTTAACGACCAATGCTTTGGTGCATGGTGGCCGGCAGCCGTGGCAAGAACCGATGTCTGTTTGTCTGTTTGTCTATCTGCCTGCCTTGTCTTTCTGTCTCTGTTTTTCTTTGTAAAGTTGCTTATTTGGTTTAGTTAGGGTAATACAGGGCTTATGCTGTTCCCTGCTCACCCTAATTTGTTTGTTTGACTACAATTTAAGACATTTTTAATTTGTTCTTGATTCACAAACTGCATACCAGGACCGACTGTTCGTATTGCTGTGACAGAGTGTAAAGCTTCCTTTGTCCAATACATCTCACAGAGATCTCTCACAGTGAGCCACGTCCAGCTTCAAGGGCGTCAATTGTTAGATTGGATTGTTTCATCGTGAATTTTGGGAGCCGTGCTTTAAATTCTTCCACACCTGTTGATACTTTTGAATCTTCTCCTGGTATGTCGTTTCTCCGCTTGAGACCAACGGCAGCTGAATTAATAAACGGTTTCTTTCTCACTTCTCTTGTACACATTTCCGTGCGGTCTGATTCACTTAAAGACAGTGGAGTTGGTATATCCCAGATAACACGGGATTGCTCGTCTTTCATCTCTGACTTAATTGGTACTGAGGTATACCAAGAGGAAACCCATTAAAGAAAGCTGTGTTGATTTAGCGATCAAACATTTGTAAGTACTTCGTAGCATTCTCTGAAGTCTCATTGGTGCACTATAAAAACTTATCTTGAAAGTGATCTCAATTGGATTGTCGGTTGGAACTGCTCTTTGTAGCACTCAACTTCTTCAAAGACAATGACGAGCATCTATTTTTCAGTTTGAGCGTAGTTTCATTTTGTTTGAGTCAAACAGTGAAGCATCGGAAACATACCAGTCCTTCATCGAGACGTACTTTCTTCGTCCTTGCAACATGCAGCTTATTTTTCACTAATTGGAAGTACTTGTCTTGGAGAAGTGTGTCTCACTGAACTCGTCCATCTTTTGAAGTATTTTACTTACTTTATTTCACTTGTTGCTTAAATATACCCGCACCCTAATCCTGTCTCGATTGTGCCGAGTGGCAAATCACTACAAAGCCTGTACACTCTTCCTGCCTACCAACTCGGTCATCCACCAATTTAAGCTGTGTTATCTTTACAGGATGTTCAGCCATTCTCTCTATCTCCCTACTGCTGTTTACAGTTCTTTTCCGTGTTGTGTTAGGAGTTCAGCGCTTTCGGTGATCTTCTTTTCCCTACGTTAAAACGCAATCTACTTTCTTACCTCATACTGTGTCCACCGCACTTCCATCTCCTAACTCTTACGTCTTTTCTGAAACTTTGAGTTTGGACAACTTTGGCACGAGTTGTCCCGCAACTCATTATAACCATATGCAACTTAACAACTTAATACGCTTACATGATAATTACTAATACATCACTTAAAGAATGGGGGAGGGAAGGTG
>JAOBYE010654073.1:0-11869 GCA_025403585.1 Parazoanthus swiftii
TCTTGCCAAAGATAGTGGTCATTGCTTAAATATTGGCGAGGCAGCCCATTTTGTTGCACTTTTGAGGTTGCAAAAAACGGTACTTGGCCAATATATACTTTCCATAATGTGTACGAATATCAGGAGTATAGAAGACTATTTTTGATGAAAACGTAGTGTTATAATTATGCACTTTTGATACTGAAGTAAAAAAATGAAGAAGATGGAGTAGTATTATGATAAAAATCAAGCATAAATATTGCTATATGCATAGAGACTAGGTCGGATAGTTTAAGAATAGTCAATTGATGAAATGGCAAACTTGTATGTGCACTGTGCTTTGAGAAAGTAATTATCCGCACTGTTTTCTTTAGTAAAACTACAATATTTTGTAAGGTAGTAGGATACGTACTTCCCCATGCCAGCAAGCCATATGTTAGAAAGGGATGAATGCTTGCATAGTCCAGCTTAATCAGTTTGTTGACATTGTATAGTGCCTTATTTTAGTTAGAATTCTTCTTCATCTGCCAAATGTGTGATTTCCATGATAGTTGTTCATGTTTTCCTTATCGTATTCAGTCTCGCTATCCTGCTTTCAAATCAGGGAGTCGTGGCTTGAAAAGCTTCAACAATGCTTTTGTTATTACTGTGTCGCGCTACATTGTGTTATCAACTATGTTATATAATTCTTACATAATTATGTTATATACCATATGATAAAGCTTTTTCTGAAACTGTGTTTTTAATTACTAGGTGATTGTTTTGATTATTTTTGCCCTAATTGTGGGGGCGATATATTTTCGACTTGACAAAGGCCGAACAGGTCTCCAGAATCGGTGAGTTATATTGCACTGTTCAGTACCTTTGTTTTGGATCAAATGTGTACGTGTTTGAGTGTGAATTTGTATATTGTGCGTCTAGTACGTGTTCGTATAATTACGATTATTGGTATGTGTATGTTTGTGACAGTTATTATCGATAGAGGAGTGAAGGAGTGCGTGGATCAAATGAGTCCGTGTTAGTGTCAGTGTGTGCGTGCGTGCGTGTTTGTGTGAGAGACGGACAGACAGACAGACGTACTCCTGTATATTTGATTAACACAAAGTTTGTGATTAACACCAAGAACGTGTACCATTCAAGGCAAGCAAAATGTGCTGGAGAAAAAGAGAGACACATCGTAGAGAGTAAGCTGAATGCTTAATGCATGTCGTTCCCAATTCATTTGTTTTCTGTTTTGCATAGGGTCGGAGCATTCTTCTTTATCGTTATGAACCAAGTGTTTGGAAACTTATCAGCGATTGAGTTATTTTTGGTAGAACGGCCAATATTCATGTAAGTACACCGTCAACATTGTTTGTTTGAGCTCAATTATTGTGTAATGGAATTAGGATGCTGCGTTCATTTTGCTGGCTGAATCAGATCTAGCCTTTTGTTAAAAGACGTTCACAGTGAGCAAAGTGAACTCTAACAGCGTTAAGTTATACAGGGTTTGTACCGTTCATGGAAAACCTGGAAAGCCATGGAATGTTACAAATATGTTTTCCAGGCCTGGAAAGTCATGGAATTTTAATTTGGGTCATGGAATGTCATGGAAAATGAACATTGCCGTATAGAACATGGGTTAGTTAACTTAAATGAACGAGAAGAAACTGGTCAGATTTCACTTACTGAAAGCTAGATTCCAGTGATATTAGACGTATACGTAGATACATTATATTAAATAGTATTTTCTTAAAACTAACTGTTATCTCTCTTGAAAATATTTACTTTGCTGGAAAAATTTCATATCGCGAACAGTTTTTTTATGTAGAAACAGATTGTCAAATTAGGTCGTGGAAAACTGCTTCAAGTCATGGAAAGTCATGGAATTTCACAGGGTCGAAAGAGTGCGAACCCTGATATATCTTACTGAGTTTGGTAAGGAATCGTCAAAAGCGAACAGTTTAGCATATGCCGATTAAGGTGCCTAAACAGAGACAAAAACCAGCTCAATGATTTTGATGAATGCAACCCAACAATGTTTAGTTATGGCTTTGCCATGTCGGGCTGGCCCGGTCGGCCAGTTACTTCGTATGGAAAAAAAGAACCTTAGAGCACACAGAAACGTTCTGTGTGTTTATTAAGGCCAAGAAAAATTTTTATGTTTAGCGTCCCCGCCCGCTTCCTTTTTCGAGGCCGCCTCCTTTTTTCTTTTTTTTTAAAAAAAATCTGAAAAAGTATACTAAAAGTGGAAAATGAAATAAATACTTCTCATCCTGTAGTGTTTTAATTATGTTTTAAATGTGACGCTATCAAAGGCAAACAAACCACCTTCTGGGGATGGATGATACGTTACGCGATGTTTTAAATACCCTTTGCTTAAAAGTAACTCAATATCATAATTTTTGCGTGAACGCTTGTGGCCACTACCCTTTCGAACCTTTTCAAAACGATTAAGTTGCATGGCCATCGTGGTTTGCATATGACTTTTAATAAGATCAAAGTATAAAGTGATATCTGTTCGGTTGTGGATGGACAGGCAATATTTTTGCTCAGTTAGCAAGTGGAGAATTGGACGACGGAGAGCCAATTGGCGAGTATAAGAACGATAAATAAACCTGCAACGGCCCAGCGAATAATTTTTTGCAGCTGTCAAATGGATTGCAGTCAAACTTACTTCCGCTAAATTTTATTTGGCTCCAAAACAGTAACTAGTAACAGGTTACGGATGAAGGTGGTTTGTCGTGATTTGTGTCAGGCCTTCGTTTCTTACTTCTCTCTCTTTATCTTCCTTTTTGAGCTTTGCGCTCCACGAAGCCGGGCTTGATCGTAAGCTAGTTTCAGTGCAAATCAGTCTACGGAATAACCCTTCATTATGTAGTTTTTATTCATGGGAGTCTCGTTTGCACGACCCGCTTTTACTATAACAACCGGCCTTTAGATCAGTAAACATTACCTTCGAAGCTGCGGAAAGACACTATTTAGTTTTTAAGCTTTTATTCACAACTAACAAACATCTGCAGTTCCTACTTCGCACACTCTTAATTTACTAATTGGTGTCAAACGATTATTTGTAGCTCGCTTAGAATTACTTGAACTAAACAACGATTTTGTATTGAGCTAGACTGTATATGAACAATATTGTATGTTATCTCACTTTCTTTCGCTGTGATAGTAGTAAAAATGGCCGGAAACATGACCTCTAAATATTGTTAAACAAATTTCTAATACAAACCTTTTATCCGAATGCAGAGAATTTCCAGTGCACGTGTTGTATCATTGACAGCTCTTTCGGCGCTCGGTTGATATAGAGTTTCTAATTTCCCACTCTTACAGTTGAGTGCATCTCCACCGTGAATATTAGCACTAGATTCCTCTTATGACAACCTGAACTAAGTTACTGAACTGAAGGGGTCAGAACAGTCTTCGGACTTAAATTCTTCTTTAACAAACCGAACTAGTGGCTTGTTTTGTCGCTCGAAACCATCGATCGCTAATTGATACTACTACTAAAACATAGTTTTACTCTTATACACACTGACCGAATGAATAGATTTCTCAAAAATAGTGCAGGCGAAATGAACCAGCTCGCAGTTATGAAGCAGTGTTGTTTTTGGGTGCAGTCGCCTTTTCGCCCTCCGTGTACCCCGTTGCTATTGTTTAAGCGGGTCATGCAAACGAACATCCCGGGAATAAAAACTGCATAATCAAGGGTTGTTCCGTAGACTGAAATAGTTAATTGAAAGATTTAGAAAAGAACAACTGACTACAGAAAAAGAAAAACAAAGTTCGAAAACGCTTCAAAAAAATGTTTTAACGCCCCACGTTTTTGCTCGACTAAACTTTTTTTCCTTATTCATGGGTAGGCGGATAAAGAGTTTATAATTTAAACGACTGACACTGTTTGCCAAAATGCAAAGAATGGCACTAAGAAATATCCGAAAAGGGAGTTGTAGCATCTCCTCCTGAGACAGAGGGTTATTTTAAAAGATAAAAATTGACATAAAATCTCGAACTACTCACGCGGGCGGATAATTTATATGTCCATAGAAATTTGCATATCCATTTAAGGTGTTGGAAACACACCTCTCAGTTCAACCGAGATGATGGTGATCTGTTCCCGCCTGAATAAATTCATTTAAGTTTTAAAGACAAAATTAAAACTGATTATTTAATAACTTTTATCTTTCTAAATGTGGTTTTTTAACAAATCATAACATTTTCCCCTTAAGGCTTAAGAAGGCAAGTGGAATATCAACGGAAGTGTTGGGACATTTTTACCGTTTCCTGCCTTTTATCATAAAACCATCCAGACCAACTTTTAATTTTTGAAGTGTTTTTATTGCTCTTTTTTTTATGAAGGAGTGACTTTACGTATAATGACTATTTTTCTATTGTAACCCAGAAACTGGTTATAGCAAATTATGCCGCATTCACAATACTCACTAAACAAGTTTTAATTTTAAAGCCTGGTTGAAAAACAATATGGCAGTTTAAGTGTATAGACCGGCGTAAAACCTGTATAAACAAATAACTTTATTGTTGTAATTTACGCGAGAATCGATCCCATAACCATTAATCATTGGCCCTCTATCGCTATCACTGGGCTCCTATCACTAAGCCACGAGTGAATTCGCTTGGTTGAAACGTTTTCTCAATTATTTAAAGATGTCTGTAGCATCTCGTAAAACAATCATTATATATGTAATATATGCTACGGTATAGAACGAAGAATAGACGAATAATTGTCGTTCTAGTTTCCATACGAAGTTGCTTGCATTTTAATACACTCCCATAAGAATCCCCGTACACCACGATACTCCCGTCAAAACCCATGAAAACCCATCACCACTCGACAGTACTAACGCAGGTTTAATACAAACATGTTCATTGTGTTTGGTATAAACTCGGTACTTGTGTTAGATCCATTTAGCATAAAAACACGGTCTGTTCTTGACTTGAATGCCGCGTTTACAATGGTCTGTTGAACCATTTCGCTCAGAACTGGCAAACCAAAAATGTTCCTACTAGAACTTTTTAGCTGATTGTTTTGTCGTTCGATTTTAGTCACGAGTCTGCCGGTGGTTATTACCGAGTCTCCGCGTATTTTCTTGCCAAAGTCCTCTGTGACCTGGTTCCCATGAGGCTGATCCCCATCTCCATATTCTCAGCCATAGTCTACTTTATGATAGGTAAGTATTTCCTTTTCATAAATCCAACCAGTACACATATGATCCATAGCTTGTGGTGTACTCGTGACAATGATATACCAGTTTTTAAGGCAATGTTTTGTTTCCCACCACGTAAGATGACGATACTCCAATACAAATAAAAAAGTTGTTTCACTTCATTAATCGATAGATCAATACTGAATGATTTAAATATGGCACTTCCCTCTTTACAGACTTTCCATAAATGAGTGGTGACCTCATTCCTACTTTGTAAAGATTTTAATAATACTTGTTCAACATTTCGGACTTATATTCTTGGTAAAAAATATTGGGTTTTTTTTGACAGTCCAAAGTTGTACGTATTGTTCGTTGTTTTGTTTCTTAGTTTGCTTGTGTTTCTCTCTCAATCAGTTTATCTTTTTGTATTTCAGTGCACGTGTTTGTTGGTTATCCTTCATCTGTCTGTCCGTCTGCTTGTCTGTCTATCCGTCTGGCTGTTCACCTGTCAGGCTTCAGTTTGTGTGTCAGTCTATCCTCCCATCTGTCGATCGGTCTGTTGGTTGGTTTGATTTTCGTTCGTCGATTGCTGTTGTTGTTTTAAAGCAGCTACAAACGTTTTCTAAAGATTGGTGGAGTGTTCTCTACATTTGTTTTGTTGGTAGTCTGGTAGAAACATGTACAGTTTAAACTTGCCACACAGTACCTTTGGCAAGGCATTTATTTTCATTTAAATATTTATTTTGTTCATTGAAAGCTTGATAGAGAAAGAAAACAAACTGCATGTTTTGTGTTTCAGTATCTCTTTCGGGAGTTAATGTTGTTCAAACTTTTCCTTTGGTAGGGTTCCGAGTAGATCAAGGTGTATCCAGCTTCCTCATATTTACTCTGACGCTCCTGCTCACCTCGCTGTGTGCGTGTGGCTTATCGTTTTTTGTCAGTGCAGGTGTCAGTGTGTTTGCCATCGCCAACCTACTTGTTGCCCTCCCATATGTGTTCATGATGGTACGCAAACTGTTACATCTGTTAATTTGGGTTTTTTTAATGTCGAGGGTTTGACAAGTAAAACCTGATGACAATGACTGAAATGTAGGTTGAAATACGTATTACTATGTCACACAACAGGAACATGATAGTGGTTCTACTACTTCGCAGACGAACATGCATCACTTGAAGACTTAAACACATGCATTTATACACACTTTTGCACTTCTTATTAGTGGTATTTTGTTAAGATATGTTATGAACAGTTTAATACAGAAAATCAGACTGTCGTTAATTTCCTTTGGGGCTTATTCGTACTAACCTATTACAGGTATTCAGTGGAGTGTTGGTGAATCTTGGGTCGCTGGGAAAATGGCTCTCCTGGATAAAATACATCAGTATTTTCAGATACGCTATTGAGGTGAAACATAGTTGGTCTTGTTACCTTGTTCGCCGGGAGGCGTGTCGTGTATGTTTATACTTTACTCCTTCTCTTGTTTAAGTAGTGATTGTAAAATTCGAAAAACTCGAAGAAAAACTTTTGTAAATAATACAACTAAAAGTTATTAATACATTCGTTTAACTGCAGTTTTGTGTGCAAAATCCACCAAAATGCATCATTTAAACTTCAGCTTCTCAAAATTTGCCTAGGGCCATATTCCCAGACCCCCAAAAGACTCACATTTTCGGCGCTCACGTGGTCTGTCACGCGCTCGCGTGGTTTGTCAACCGACTTCTAATGTGATTGCACCTGCTTTCTCAAACCTTATCTACATCCCCGTGTTCATTTTCCAGTTTAATTCGTTAGTATGTTACAATTTTATTTGAGTAAGTATTTTACTGAGTATTTCGATACCATAAGGGCATACAAGGACGAAAGGTCGGACTAAACTTCAGAATTGTAGGCTGGCAAAAAGCTAAGTAATCTACAATTAAATTCAAAGTAAGAATTTTACAAGGAAACATTCTAATTTCACAAAGCAAAAATTGTTGGCCAAATAGAGATGCAAACACAGACGCAGATGCAAGAGCAGAAAATACAAGTGTGAGTGACACAGACGCAGATGCAAGAAAAAGGAAGTTCCCCCTAAGTATTGTCACATGATGGCCCACGTGCCTGTTCATTAGGTCACAAACTGTAGCGGATAAGCGATATGGCGGATAACTGATCGGTCGAACGAGTATCTTAGGCGAAATTGGAAACGTGACTCACTAGGTGGCGATCGATCATGCATGTCGTTCATTAGCAGTTAGGAGAGATTCACAAAAGTAAGCTGAGTAGAATTGAGAACAATTTCGAATCAGTAACGGGGCTACGACAAACGCAAATGGTTACTGTTGCTCAGGAATTAAATGAAATGTTTGCTCTATTCCAGAAATCAGTCCATCGATCGTGAGTTATGAACATTTTCAGTGCACGTGTGAAGACGCACTTTTAGCAATTATAATTGTATGACCCACTCTTTTTGCTTCGATATACATTTCAAATGGAAACAAACAGTTAAAAAACGATGCAGAGTTATGAAAAATTTGAGTTGTAATAGTTATAGATACGATGATCAATTCATCGTAACATTTCGAATGAAATTAAAAATTAAAAGTGAAAGAGGTAAAAAATCAAGAAAAATAGGCATTCTAAAATCAACTAACTAATCTTTGCACATGTGTTTATAGCTAAACATTTTTCAAATTCTTGTTTTGCATGTTGCATTGGGAAAAAAAATTATGTTTATAGGTACTTTATGCCGTTAGTTATTGCTAAAATGCAGGAAAATGCATAAAAGAGACACCAAATTAAAAAAATTTCCGGATGGACAATAACCCCCCCCCCCCCCGGACCTCCCTAACGGCTTGGTACCTTTGGCCCATCGAAAAGACCCTTGGCCGCCTACTTTTATCTTTTTGGCAATCTACTTCGAAACGACAAAAGTTGATGAAAGCTCTGACGTGCATCGAGGAGTCATCGTGCAAGTTGCAGTGTCGAGATTTTAAGAGTGATAGAGTGTATTTTTAAAGTTGATTTCTACTATATTATACCAAACCCTTGCTCGAGAACATTTCCCTTTTCTGAGGTAACAGCTAGTATATATTCTAATACTGCAATGATCATATGCCAAGAGCTGTGTCGCTGACTGCCTTATAAAATCAGTGACTTTTCATTTCAGTTGTGTTTCAGATTTAGGTGTTCGACACATTTTGAATTACAAACGAAGTTAACATTTCTCTCGGTGTTTTTAGTTATTAGAAGGATTTTGCATAAATAAGTAACCCAGTCATTTAGAGAATTTTATAAGCATTCCAATGATATATAGGGTTATGGGTATACGACGCATATTAACGGAGCTACGGACTGATAGCTAAAAACACCGCTCAAGGTGTTCAGTAACCTTAAAACACATTTTAGTCTGATGAAGTTGTTTCATTGTTTGCGATTAAATTCGGAAATTTAAAAATAAGAGAAAAACTTGTCGAAAGGGCCATGTAATAAACATAATAAATTGTCCAGGAGAATAGTTTGTCCTTGGTCTTTCGCACAGCCGGACAAGACTTGCGGCAAAATATTTTCCCGGACAGACCTCCCACTCAGTTGTTGGGATTTTTTTAATTAAAGAAAATAAAAAATGAGACTAGTTAGGTGCTGAAACGCTGATAGGAGTACGTTTTGCTGACACTCGTATTTTGTGTTTTAGACGTTACGTGACTTACGTTGCTCTGTGACGCACTATGTTACAAATTCACTGTTTTTGTACATGTTGTTGTATGTGGCATTGTTTTTGTATAATTGAGGTAATCGTTCATGCTACTCTTCTGCAGTCGCTGAGTATCAACGAGATGAAAGGAATGAAGTTTGACTGTGGCCTTAATTTGACCGGGACTCTTGCGTGGTAAGGACTTTAGCTTTTAGGTTATTGCAGCGAGCGACGTATCTCAGACGGTCTTCCAGCAAATTCTGGGAGATTTGCCCAATTTGAGACGACGTTATGTTTACAAACTTTTTTGAGGTCTTAGAGTTAGGGTCATTAAACACTAATTGAGGTAAGTTAGATTTAGTTTTAGGATCGGTGTTAGGGTTAAGTTAGATTTAGGGTTCGGTCTGGGTTCAGTCTTGACGATGGAGCTAGGGGTTAAGGATTAGAATATGCATGGTCAGATTTATGTCTAGGGACAAGGATGGCAATATTTTGTAATTGCTTACGTTGCATCGTGGCTGTGGGAGTGCGAGAGAGAGAGAGAGAGAGAGAGAGAGAGAGAGAGAGAGAGAGTGTGTGTGTGTGTGTGTGTGTGTTCATTTTCAGGTGGATAATTTTTTCATCTTGGAAAAATAAAAAAATGCCAGTTTGGCCTACCAATCAGTAAGTATCACTGCAGTTATAAATGTAGCACATGGAACTGTACAGCCGTACAAGAAATATGGTAAAGTGCTGCTTTAAGACGGCAAGAAGTTTCTACAATATTATTTCATTTATTTCATATTTCTTGTTTAAATTAGAGCAGCAGCATTTCAAAACAAATGTTCTCCTTACGAAATATTAAGTTTGTTTTGAAGAACTTCCCAAAGACGACCTGAACAAGCACTTTTTGTGAGAAAACATCTACGCAACCGCCATCTTGCATGAATCTGCATGACTCCATTGCATGATGGGAAAATCGTGCGTCTTTTGCACGGGAAAGCCTTACCCCCACCTGGCACCCCCATCCCCAATTGCATTCAGTGGACAGTGCATTCGCCTGAAATAAGAGGTCAGATCCTTTTAATATTCATGAAACCTTCAACAAATGCAGAATGCAGCCCACTGAGACCTGATAGACCTTATATAATTGTTCTGAGGTTGCAGAACTGTTGGACGCCTGGTTGGCGATTCCAAAATTTCTGTCATATTCATAGTGCCTCAAAACAGTTTTCGAAACTGACAAGGAATTACTCCTCGCAGCCCTGAATTATGAGCTCCGGCACCCGCAAATGGTGGAAATCGAGTAAATTGTATCAATGTAAGCACAAATATGAAACGTTGCATCGAGTAATGTTGTCCTTCAAAAGAAATACGGAAAAAGATTGGCTGTGCCACGCGATAAACTGGCATAACAATGCGACATGTTTATACCCAGTCTTCTTGGTTTTCTCTTCGTAGATATAGTCTTTTTGTATACTCCCTCCCCCCTCCCTCCCCTTCTAGTGTGAACCAATTTTTTCTGCTTTTCAATTTTTCTTGTGTGAAGCAGGCTTTCTAATATCTGTGGAAAAACTCCTTCAGTTACTCGTAACCACGGCATGACTGTCGGTAGAACCTGTTTTATATGCAAACGTCACACCGAGACTGGGTAACTGTGGAAACGATCTTTTAATTAGCGTCGCTGCGTAATGAATCAACGTCGCTGTGGGACTGCCGGGAGAACCTGTTTTGTATCCAAACGTCGCACCGGACTGGGTAACTGTGGAAACGCTCTTTTAATTAATCAACGTCACTATATGACTGTGGGATTGCCGGTGTAGCAGGGATTTCGCCACCTGGGTATTTGATGCTCCTGGTGTGAGATCTCAAGTGATATCGCACTCCCCAGGAAGAGATCCCTAGGAATCTCGCCTCCCTTTATGGATCTCGCCGCGCCTCCCCCCCCCCCCCCTAAATTTTTAGGGATTTCGCCCTCTTCCGTTTTCGAAGTTGTTATTATAATAGGGGTAAAAAACCCGCGAAAAGACAGGTTATTTCGCTACAGCCTTCAGCCCAGATGGAACATGCCCCAATTCTGCGAGATGCAGTAAATGAAATGCACTAAATCGTATACACCGTTTCTGCCTCACTGAAATTTACGCAATTACATTTCTTCTTTTCGAAAATTGTTATTACCACTTTTCGTCCTTTTCACTCAAACATTCGCGGTGAAGATAATAATTTTTAAAAAAAGGGTTGTTCGGCCCAAAAGCCAGCGAATCAACGTAATTCGAGATTTTTGAAGATTGTTTACGTGAATAAAATATCAGTTCAACCCGAACTCAAAGCGGCACCACCGTGACAAGGCAAAACAAAGCTTTATTAGTGTTGCTGTTCATCAATCTCACCGCGCAAGTTTTACAATGTAAGCATTATTAAATTTTAAGTTGAGTTTGTTCAAACCAAATAAATGTAATTCTTACGAGGAACTGAACTGATCTGTTAATGTGTTACCCCTCTAGTGTATTACAAACTTCGCGGACGAGACAAACAGAAAACAACAAAACACACCGACCAGAGAGACTCGCTAGCATAACAAACTTTCTACAATTATTTCAAAGTAAAAGTATGCTCTCAACAATTGACAACCCAGTAAACATATTAGGCTGAAACGACTAGTATCACTCACGAGAAAATCGATTAATTTGGCAATACTAAAAAGACACGACAAAATCAAGTTTGCAGTTACAAAACTGTAATCACGTATACATTGACTAGAAAAAGTAAACTCCAACTTTTGAAAATATCAGACAAATTTGGCTCTGACTCACACAAATCGATTATCAAGTAAATTGCCCAGAAGCACTTTTGGTAGTTGCCTATAAATACGAGAATATTCTCTTTAGACGTGAACTTTGTCGTGGGAGGGCGGGGTTTAGCCCGGAAGAAGCCCAGATTCCTAGGAATCATGAACAGGTTAGCTTTCGTGTGCCCTACTGAGTATCAGTAACATAATGAACATGTTGGGATTCATGTGCCCTACTGAGTATCGGTAACGTAATGAACATGTTGGGTTTCATGTACCCTACTGGGTACCAGTAACGTAAT
>JAOBYE010654184.1:0-11867 GCA_025403585.1 Parazoanthus swiftii
CAGTGCCCTTTACTCCCAAGGCGGACTCACTATTGTGAGCCTCTTTAAACCTCAGTCACCACACTCCAAGTGTGGGATCTTTGCTGCGATGTTAACATGACGTAGTAGCACGGAATAGTCTTTTGTTTGTCTTTTCGTTAAACAAAAAACCCCATCACTGAACAAACAGTGAATTGCACAACTGTTCCCTACAGGAATAACTTAAAGCAATATAACTATATGCATACTGTGAAAATTTCTATACTCCTGATGATGACTGACTGATGATGTGTTACAGTAGGGTATAACTGAAGAACTTGGTGCAAAAACAGCATGAGTGACCATTTTACACCACCCTTCTCAAAACCTCAAAGTTATCTACTTTGTCTATCATGTACTGCTACATTAGGAAAGGACTTGTATTATGTAGTCAACACATTCTTGAAATCTAGCTCAAGTTTCAGGGCACGAAATAGTGGCGTGCCAATTGCCAGATGGCAGGCCCAATTGGGGAACTGGCAGGCCAAAAAATATTTGGATTGCCGAATGGAAGGGAAAATGGCAATCTAAATTTGCCATCATTTGCAGTTTGCATCTTTCATCAAATACTTTTTTCACTGCCGTTTTAATGTAACACTTTTCTTGTTTAGGAAACTTATAAAAAACCAAACAAAATAAAGCGATGTACTTGCATTTCCGTGTGATTTTCTCCAATTTACGAACATGCATAGGGTATTATATAACTTGACAATGTTCAGCCCAATTATGGACTGTACTTGCCAGCAGTGTTTGACAAAATATAGTGGAACTGCCTTGATGGAAAATGGCTGCTGTTGAGAAGTTTGGGAAATTTATCTGAGGGTTCTTGTACGTTTTCTTTTCAAAATGACCTTGCAGAGAAATGCAGCAAGAGGCACAGTGTTAAAATGGAGCTTGTCTTGCTTGAGATAATCGAGGTAGAAAGGAAAAAATGGCCGCTTGTACACCAACAAAGTGCAATGCACACTGTGTGCAAAATACGAAAGCTTCATTTTTGTTTGCCTGTTGTGATTTAAAACTGAAAAACTTCATCAAATTGCAAAAATAACAAAAGACTATAGTGATTATAACGTGATTACCATGATCAAAAGAAATGAATAATTTATGAACTAGGACTTACTGTTTAGTTATTTTGTGTCTTTTCAACGTAAAAAAAAATGGCAACCCAAAAATCAAAAATGGTAGGTCAAAATATTTTGGATTGCCAAAACAAGTTCTTATGGCACTCCAATGTTTTTTCCTGTTTCACGTGCTGAGTTTCCTCCAAAACATTACATGGCAAGTGACTTAAAAAGTTTGTTTTGGATTGCCAAAGAATCCCGCTCTAAAATGGTGAGAAAAGCCTACAATCTCTACAGGGAGGGTCTCCCTAGGAGACAGTGTAGCTGTAAAAATAGACTTGTAGAAAGTTTCCAGTATTTTTAAAACATTTTTGCACTGACCTCTTCAATATGTTATTTCAGCAGGCAGTGAACCAGGAAATGAAACAACATTGGTGCAAAATGATGCCGAAGCATTCGTTCTAGAGCCTGTGGAAATTGTTCACAAAGAAAAGAGAAGTCGTCGGAAACGCAAGTTGATTGTTGATGAGGAAAAGATCCTGGCAACAGATATCATCAAAGCACAGTTATCAGATACAACAGATATATTGAAGCCAGCCACTCTTGCCCCGCCATCTAGAAAGAGGATGCAGTTACAGATTACGTCTGCGATTGACAAGCTTTTCTCTGTGCCAGCTCACTGTTTTTCACATGCATTTCAAGCTCCATACTCTAGAAATCTTGCCAAACCAGCAGCAAATAAGCAGCTTCCAAAAAGTCCTGAAGAAGATTTGGAGTCTGATGAACCAGAGTTGAACCGTAAGGCAGATGTCTCTGATGTTCTTGATGTCAGCAAGCGGAGTCGTGTGTCATTTGCAGATGACAAAGTAGATGAAACAACTTGCCTACCAGAGCCTATGGATCATGGAATTGGAGATGTTACTGTGCCTCTAGATGATCAAGTCGATGTTACTGTGTCTGGTGTTGAAGATATATTTCCTAATGGAGAAGAAATCAATGAAGAACTGGAGCCTGAGACTCCAGCACTACAAATTATGACTGAAGAAAAACTAACAAATGAAACTGAAGAACAATTTGAAACTCGCCGGTGGACCAAGCGCACACAGCAGTTACTTCATACATTGAAACGAGAGTTCAAGAAGGAGAAAGTTGTGAGTTTTGACAGCATTTCTCACAGAAACACTAGGAAGCAGGCTGCTTATAAGTTCTATGGCTGTCTGTTGCTGAGCAAAGAGAGTAGTGTTGTTGTCAAACAAAAGAGACCTTTTGGGGACATTCTTTTATCCAAAGGGCCAAACTTTGGCTCAGTCTGTTGAGATAATAAATTTAGTCACAAGCATCATTCATCTTCAAGAAACATGATCATCAGTGTTCAGGAAAAACTTATACTTTTATATAATATTGAACATGATGTGTTTTACCTGCAAACCTGAAGCAGTCAAATGCACAGTGTTTGCAAATTTTACCACAGTGAATTTTTACAAGAGAAAAGAAAGCCAACATATTGTAAATACAACGCAAGCCATTTATTCATGAGCCGGTTTTAATTAAATGGCATTTTGGAAAGAAAAAAAATAAGATATATATAGCCAGGTTGTGCTCTTCTCCCAGTAACAAGAACAAACAAAATAATACCAGAATCATTGAAAGAGCAATCTTTAGTTGGAAGTTACTTGATGTATTAATTGAGAAAAAATTTATTAGTGTAGTCTTGGAATTCATTTTAGCAGGAAAGTTTTCTGTACAGTACTAATTTTATCCAAATGGACCACAACATGTGTCTATATCTTGTATCCATAAGTTATTGTTACTAACTGAGTATAATTATTAGTTATCCAAAAAGATGTGTTGATGTTTGTAAAATAGTTTTTACTGGAGAACATTGTGCAGTGGTATTTTACTTACTGGTAATGTGCCATTTTTTCAGTTAGTGCCAATATTTCTGCTTGTGATGTCTACGAAATAATCTGGTTGACTTGTTCACTTACTATTAGAACTACCATATTTGCAGTCTGAGTTTTAAAACAATTTCCAAGAAAGTGTACATGTATGAGTTTGGTTCATGTCAATTTTGGCATTGCAAAGCCAGAACAGTAATCCAAGGGCAGTTAGATCCTTTGTCTTTTTTTGTCATTTTCAGCAGCTGAGTCTATTAAAAGCCAACTCGTAAGGGCACGCATAGATCAAGACGAATTTACAAATTTCACGTCCAAAGTTCTAGTTTTTTGTTACCGGTAACCACCTTAATAGTTTCTCTTTAATTTTTGGTCGCAAGATTTGTTGAAATAACCAACTTCAGGAAATCGCTGGACAATGCTTGAGTCAATGGAAGTTTCTGGCAAATACCCCACCCATCCCTCCCTTAGGTTGCGGTTAGGCTTATCTTCAGATTTTATGGGAGGGATGGTTGGTTCATTTCCTAGAAACCTGGATTGATCCTGGCAAGGCTTTGGCCTCAAAATCACTTTTTTAGTGATGAAAGACAAATTTAGCCAAGTTTTTGTATTTCTGATTTTTCTGAGGACAAACCTAATTTGGAATATGCAAAAAAAAAGTGTCTTAGGACATACATGGCCCATAAAAAGGGAGTACTTAATTTAAGTTGTGGTCGTTGAAATTTTATTTTGATGTGGAGGGACTGAACTTCTAGTTCTACTGACAAACTTGTGTTTTCAGTAGACCTTTTATTAAAATGTATTTTGGACATTAGCATTCATCTCCATTTGGTTGAAATTTTTTTTAAATTCTCCACAAATAACTGAACGTAACTTTTATTTCCAAAAAGAAGTCGAGGTTGATCCAAATTTCCAGACTAGTTCTATATAATCAGTATTGTCAGTCACCACTTAGTTCATTCGTTTATTTTTCCAAAATAATAGCTGGGAAGGATAAATTCTGTGCACAATATGTTGCATCTGGGAAAATTTGTGTAATTAAAGAGAGAGCTTTTGAATTTAGATAGCTGCCCTTTCAGAATTGGCCCTGCAGTCAATGAACTCCATGCTGAGAGGAGCACTTTAAGTTGATAGTTATATTCAGGACTAGTTACCAGGTTTCCATTGCCTATCTGCAGTAACAACACCATAAATCATGGTTTTGATAATAGTAGAACATTTAATATTACGAGGACAACCCATTTGAATTGGATATTATTGTAAACCTGAGTATTGAGCTTTCGGGGGGGGGATGGCCTTCCCTCGAGCGCCTGTCTATACTCTGGTTAGATTTGGAAAACATTTGCAGCAATTTAAAGGCTCATTTTTAAGCAGGATAATTACAACTTGATTCCTGCTCTATATTCGGTACACTTTTTCTAAGAGAAGATAATCTGGGGGATAATTATGTTACCGTGCAGTTAAACCGTTGTTGATTGGCAATAACCCATCTCTGAATTACGCTCCACTGCTCACAAACAAAACTTTCAAGTCGAGCCTAGGTGCTCATATACATTTGTTGTATTCTTGAGTACTTAGCCTCGACTCAATGTTTCTGTTTGTCGGCAGTTTAGCATGAGTCGGAAAAGGGCTATTGAGTTTCCTTTTGTTAAAAATTGCACTAAAACAATGAAAGAAAATTGATAACATAAAATAGGGGGAAAAATGAAACAAGAAAAAAAAAAGAAAAAGTGAGGGGTAGCCCCTGGAGAGATTTGAACTCCCGACCCCTGGTTTACAAGACCAGTGCTCTAACCACTGAGCTACAGAGGCGCTTAATGTCGTCGTGGGGCAATTTTAGCAGTTTGAATACTGTTCAGTTGCCGAGCCTCGTTTTCACGTGCACGATTAACCCTGACTCCTGTCGTGTCAGATCAGGCCAAAATCCAAAATCTGAGGGTTCGTTCAAGAGTTACATAAAAAATGACGTAATTTGAATTAAAGGATTCTTACAATTCAAATTGCTTTAACTATGAAGGAGTATAAAGTTGTTTTAGACGCACGGGAGGCTACAAACTTGCCCCTGATCGAGGAAAATGGCCAAATCCTCTTATCACGAGACAGTCGTGTTGTGTCTGAGCAATCGACTCGTTTGGGTAGGTTTGTATGTAGTTAATTGATTTGTTTATGGTTGAAGTGTTTAAGTAAAGTCTGAACAGTTTGCCCAGTTTACTACGAGGGTCTACAAAAGTATGACGTGCATGATTTCTCATTCATTGATTGAACAAACTTGAAGGTCTTTATATGAAGTTGACAGCTAATGGGTTCCCTTTAGAAACAAGACACTGCATCATCAAGAACAAAGAAATGAAATCTTCTGTTATCTCGATTTTTCAGCAGAGCTTTTTAGCATTATGCTTTGTACGTTTTGTTTACACTTACTTGCTCGATTTCCTCTGGGACTGAAGACAAGGACATGCAGTCATATTTTGCCATTACCATAGGGGCCCAATGGAACACACATTTGTAATGTTTGAGACCTATTGTAGGCTAACACAATTTGGCACATCACAACACTCATCTATGTTCTGAATGTCATTTAAAAAATTTTCAAATTTGAGTGTTGTGATGTGTCATTAGCCTACAATTGGTCTCAAACATTACAAATGTGCGTCCTTTGATTTTTTTCTAATTATTCTGAAAGTGCAGGAAACAATGTTTTTCAAATTTTCTGGGAGAGAATGCCCCAGACCCCCCTGTGCCTGCGAACCTCCTTTGATTTCATAATTTTCATAATTTCATTATGAAATTGGCAAGATTTGAGAGAATTGATGGGGAATACAGAATCTCACAATTGCTGGCTTCTAACTAGCCCAATTTGATGCTCACTGGATCTGACCTGTTAAATGCGAGTCACTTTTGACTCATGCAAGTACTAGTAGCCCAGGGGGGGGGGTACTTCCTTTGTTAGACGTCAGGGGAGCTCATCTGAAAACCTAAATAAATACCCTAAAAATACCCGGCCCTCAGATTTTGTTACCCAAAAATATGCCTCTCCGACTTAATATATTGTGTATAAAATGCAATGTGTTGACCAGTAATATAAAAGTCAAGTGCCATTTATTGTTCGCTGTATCCATCAAATACACTGTTCTCATGACAATTTGCAAGCGTATTGTCATTATTATCACCAGAAGTACCCCTAAAAAATACCAGGTATTCTCAAGACTTTGGTTTTGCCCGAGAAAACCCCTAAAAATACTAGATTGCCAATTTCAATCCCTAAAAAATATGACGAGCTCCCCTAGCATCCAACTATAGGGAGTTACCCCCGGGACTAGTAGTGGAGTTGATCAAGTATCACAGCTAAAGTAAACTGCATAATGGCTTGCTAGGGAGAGAGGCTAAACATTTGGTAGCTTCTGCCCCTCTCTTCCCGTAACTTTCTTGTTATATAAACAGATCTATATGGGGACAGAAGGACATTCACACTGGGAATACAATTGATTGATGTGACTTGCATTGAGTCTGCAATTGCTTAACCTTGGTTTACACATGATCATTAATTTTGTGAAGCTAGTACAATATAATGTGACATTCTTATCTTGTAATCCCATTGTAGTTTCTACTGGTAAATACAGGGAGCGTAAATAATAAATAAGTTCATTTAATGAATAAATGAAGCTATGAAATACACTAAAACAAGGCATTTTCGTCACCTCAATTCACACTGGTTTTCTTTTTTGCTTCAACTTGTGTAGATGTGTTTATGTATGCACTTGTATTCTGATGTGAAATAAGCTTTTAAGCTGATGTAAATGTGGGCAGAGACTTGTCATTCTCCTTCTGACTCCAAAGGTTTTTCTCTGGGTTCTCCGGTTATCAGCCTCCCTCCACAAAATCAACTTTCATGCCAATACCTGTGCCATTGAGCAATGGCAAACATAAGCGACTACCTTGAGAGAATGGACAACCACTCTCAGTGCTACAATACAGTGTTTTTCTTAAGGCCAGTACACCGGTAAATTGTACCGACGTTCCCCCGTAGCTGTACCGCCTTTCCCCAGCGATGGCGTCACCAGATGCATAAAATTGCATCATTTTCCAGGACTCTAAATTTCAAAAATGTTCTGGGGAATGCCCCCAGACCCCTCTAGAAGCTTGCACCTTCAGCGCTTGATGACTTCCAACCCAGGTGTACCTGCTTTCCCACTTAGTGTACCCCATTTCCCAAGCCTTAAGAAAAACACTGCAATATAAAGTAAAATAAAGTTTAGTTTAGTTTTTTTTAAAATTTGTGATTACAATGTAAATAATCTGCGTTATACATCTTATTTATTTCAGATATCACTGTCAAATATCTTCTGACATGACTTATCACTCAGGGGGACCATTAAGAATTCCCATATTTGTAGAACCTACCATATACTGTTTTGATCTTTTAGTGACAAACACCTGTTGCAAGTGGGTATGATTTTCAGGTTTGGTTTTGAAGAGAGTCAATTCTTTCCTTACGTAAATGGGGTATGTTAATATCCTCCAAATGATATGACTGGTCACTGAAATATAATTGATTTTTATTTAGGTGGGCACATACTATACTCCTTCAATGGTCATCTGGTTTATGGATCTGGTTCAGGCTTGCACGATATAAAGGAAATGATGGGTCATACTTTTGACAACTGCCAAGTTACTCTTGTGTTTAGATCTCCCATTGATATTGAACATTTAAGAAACAAGACCAAACTCAAGGCAAGTAATTTCTACAGAACTTTCCCCTGTAAAATGTCCTAGGGGAAATGTTGATTATCAGGTTTTCAATATAGAGAGAAGTGCGCGCTACATGTGTAGTTCTAGTGGTGGATCATAAAATGTCTAAAAAGGGGGATTGGCACTTGCAGTTCCAGAAAGGAGGGCTTGAAAAGATGTATGTGCTTCAAAAGAAGTTATTCGTAAAAAGAAATGTTTCCAAAACTGTCGATGAAAGGGGGCCTGTCTCTTCCCCTAAATCTGCCCTTGGTTGGGTCACTTGTCATAACTATTATAATTTTGTTAGGGGTTAAATTTAGCAGTCCTGCAGTATGTTTACCCAAAGGCTGGGTACTAGACACTAAGCTGAAGTATTTTAGAACTAAACTGGGCTGGAGGTGCATATTAAGGTCAATAACAGAGTCCATGCATTGTTCAACTATATCTAGGTACATATATGTTTGTACTTAAGTTGAATGTTTTAGCCCCCCTGCAATTGACAAAATCCTGTTGTATGTAATTATATGCAACTAAATGGTCACTAACTTTGAGTCCTGCAGCCCAAACTATAGCTTCTTGGCTGTAATCTCCTCAAGTGCTTTCCTTTTCATTGCCTTAAGTTGCATATATTTATTATTCTGGAAGTTGCTAGAAACTTGAGGTGCCCTTTCTCAGAATAATAATTGTATCCTAATAGTTCTTGTTATAGTTATGTAACTCAGCTACAGTGAATATTATTTATTTTCCTTTCCTTTTTTTGGTATTCAAAACTTTGTATGTGAAAATTTTTCTGGTCAGAAAAACACAGAATGAAAATGTACTACCTAAAAAATTCTTGAAAGCTTGTAATTAACCTAAAAAGGGGGTGTCTTGACTGGTTACAATACTCCTTAAAGAGTACATAAGAACCACCTTTCTTGTAAGTTTCATTTTTGCTCACCAAATAGGCAAAGTTTAAAAATACTTCCTGTGTCTGGTAATCTACAATATGTTTGCTTCTATATTCATTCAAAGGAATGACCTTATAATTTTTGTTTTACATGTATACTGTATTTCAGTTCCCTGTACCAGAAAATTTTTTTGAGAATATCCCAGCTCTTAGTGACTTGGAGATAGAACGGTACCAAACCATGGCAAAATCCTGGGCTAAAGGACTCCTGGATGCTTCAACCTCAACCGAGGTAAAATAATTTACTCAAGCGACATCGGACATTATTATTTTCTCAGTATACTATAAATTTTTGTACATATAATTAATTTGCCCAGCCTGTTACGTGTGGCCTTTTACAGATCTCAGTCCATTGGAGATTTTAAGTCTAAAATCAGCAATTCATTTTGTTTTGACTTTTCTGTTTTGTTCCCAAGGGATTTCATTATGTATGTCAGAAAGACGGTGTGGATATTTATCAGGGCCTTTTACCGGGCAGTACAAGTAGGGTAGGTAGATGATGTTATTAATACTTTGTTGTACAGTTGTTATTGTTTTCTTGTTATTGTTATTATTAATATTATTATATTAATTATTATTATTATTATTAATAAAAATATATGTTATTATTATCAGTAATAATTGTAATAATTATAACATTCATGAATTATGTTTAAATTGTTATTATTAATAGGTTGTAAATGGTGTAATTAATGAGAATTGGCACGTTGTTGATAGAACTAACTGGTTTGGAAGATCAACATGCAAACTTCAAAAGGAGTGTGTTGAACAAACTGCGACCTTGTACATTGCTTTATTCAGTGTGTCAGCCCAAATGTTTCTTCTGGTTAGTTATTCATATGCATTTCAATACCTTTTGTGTTTTGTGCATTTTCAAGGCAAACAAACAAAAGAGATAGAGAACAAAAACATTTTTTTATAAGAAAATGGCTGAGTTTCATAACCAATTCTCTCTATTACTACCTGTAACTATGGCATAACAAGATTTTATTGACCTGTAAACTTGACAAACAGTGTAACAACAGATGGTTTACACCCTTTAACTTAAAGGAATGTCGTGATCAGTTTTGCGGTTTAACCAGAGGGTTGAGTTTGCAGGACCTTCAATTTTTTTTTAAATATTAAAATATATTAAAAAGAATATAAAAAAATTTGAATTTGACAAATTATATTAACTAGTAATGATATGCAACATGCAATTGTTTGCATGAGATGACAGATCATTTGATTGTGAAGCAAGCCAAAGTGTAACCAAAAAATACTGTGCCTGAACAAAAATAAATAATAATAATAATTTCATGTCAAATTTCCAATCCATTGAGCAAGCAGCACTTTACCCAGGAGCTATATATAAACACTAACAGGTTGATGTTCTTTATAATACATATGTACAACCATTTCTGTGTAGATTCATCTGGTGCGAGGCCATGCCAGGGTGAAGTCTACCAAAGACGAAATGAGAGCATTTATGATATCACATACAACTGAGTCCTTCAGGCGGCTGTTTCACATGATTGGTGAGGGCTTGGATGAAACTAAATCCTTTAATTTCAAAATCTAGCTAGTACCTAAGGTCATGGCATAAAATATTAAATTATGCAAATTTTATAGCAATTGCAGTTGAACCAATAATTATTGATTAACTACATAGACCATTCAAGTTTGCTTTATCCTTCCAAATTAAGAAGAGGCAATACAAGCCTGTCCCCCCTCCTGAGAGAGAAGGGGTGGATAATTAGCACCTGAGAGAGAGGGTTTTAAATGGATCCTCCAAGTTTCCCTTTTGTTTGCCTCCTTGTCCTCTAGGCCGAAGTTTCTTAATATTTATATAATTTATTTACACTGATGTTTTTGACAAGAGGTTAGGAGCAGAGGAGGGAATATGGTAAAATAAAAAGTAAAATTCAGCTCCCTCAGGTTTTGTTCAAGTTTTACTTGAAAGCATTTCAATGTTTCTTTCTGGCATTTAATATTGGCCAAAATATAGAACTCTGTTGTTGTTTAATAAACAATGGTATTAAAAAGCCCCTCATGGGAAGCTGTCATTACAAGTATTCTTACTATTTCATTCTGTTGTTAATATCATTGCCTAGTAACTATTTTGATTCATAACTTTTAGATACCCAGTTTCAAGACGGTTTAATGCTCCATCAGTTTCCAAGAGGATACAAACACCCAGACATTCCGTTCTACTCCATCAAGTGGGCAGTGATGGGTGCACCCAGTACTCCTGTTTGGTTGAGAGATGCGCTGTGGCTGGAGTATGGTGACATAATCAAAGATGAAAGTGGAAAAGAAATTGGCTTTGGGGTGGTAAGCAGAATTCTGAAAGTTTTCTTTTTTATACTCTTTTGAACAGTTGCATGAAAATCCTGGTATGAGATGAAATATTATATTAATTTTACTAATTAAAACTAATTACCTGTAAATGTGTTGCTAAAGTTTGTTATCTCTTTTAATCTGTCCCTTTTTAATAATTACTTGAGAGAAATCAATTATAATTCCTCTCAATAGAAAATCTGCATGGTGCAATCAGCCGTATAATTCTCATTTAAAAGAATAATATGTACTTGTTTTTTATTGGTATATTGTAAGGAAAAGAAAGATGTTGATATAAATAGGATTGGGCAGAAAGGGGCAAGATGAGACAACAGGGAGCTGTGATAGAGAGCTCTACAGTGTAGAGTCTAAAGGACTACATGTAGCTGCAGTGTTTATAAATGTTCTACTTCTGAAGGTCCCATCACAGTTACTACGTACACTAGTCAAGAAACCTGAACCCTCAGAGACCCAGATCTACAGGCAGTCCTTCAGGCTGATTGTAAAATCTGAGGCAAACAACCTAGCTAACCATTCTTGGCCTCGCTTCCCTGGAAACCCAAGACATCCTTGGTCCCTGGGTTCCCGAGGATGATGAACCTGCTGCGAGAAATAGAACCATTGTCAACAAGGTCCCTGAGCAAAAACACAAAAATCAATACTGACAGAAACTTTTTGCAGTCTCTCATTTGCATCAAAGTTTCTTATTGTTGTAATTGTTATGGTCTCTAGTAATTGTGGTGTTCAGATCATAAAAAAATCAAATCAGACAAGGAAGAGCTTTGAGCAGTTTACAGTTAGTCAGTTTTATTTAAATAGTAGTAGTAGCAATCAGAATGTGTAGTTCCAGAAAACATCCATACCCCCACCATGGAGGGAATTTTTTTTTGACCCCCC
>JAOBYE010654406.1:0-26639 GCA_025403585.1 Parazoanthus swiftii
GCTCCCTACCCCATTTTACCTCCAGCCCTACAGCTCCCTACCCCATTTTACCTCCAGCCCTACCGCTCCCTACCCCACTTTACCTGGAAAGCCCTACCGCTCCCTACCCCATTTTACCTCCAGCCCTACCGCTCCCTACCCCATTTTACCTCTAGCCCTACAGCTCCCTACCCCATTTTACCTCCAGCCCTACAGCTCCCTACCCCATTTTACCTCCAGCCCTACCGCATCTCTACCCCATTTTACCTCCAGCCCTACAGCTCCCTACCCCATTTTACCTGGAAAGCCCTACCGCATCTCTACCCCATTTTACCTCCAGCTCTACCGCTCTCTACCCCATTTTACCTCCAGCCCTACCGCTCCCTACCCCATTTTACCTCCAGCCCTACCGCTCTCTACCCCATTTTACCTCCAGCCCTACCGCTCCCTACCCCATTTTACCTCAAGCTCTACCGCTCCCTACCCCATTTTACCTCCAGCCCTACCGCATCTCTACCCCCAACCCAAACTCTACTAGCACCTTAACCTGTACCTTTCATCCAACCCCTAAAAACTTTGCCAAGCTGACAGCATGGACACAATAAAATATCCAAGTTTAAACAAAAATACCCGATGTTACATGTACTTCAGCCAATCTTTACAGATTTTTCAATTAGAATTTGTACATGTATGCAAACAAAATAAAACAGACCCAACTCTGAAACAGGTATAATGTGATAAACTGAAGTGCTGTATAAACATCCCAAATATTTGCTATCAGTCCACAGTCTAAATGCATGAAACCCCCAAATGGACGTTTATCTTCTCTGTCCGAAAGCTAATGAAACAGTTTAGAACATAAGAACATGATCTAAGGTTCTGAGTTTTTCAAACTTGTGTCTTATACAAGCTTAAATATTTGTTTATCCATCATTATTAACATTATCCATTTTCAAGTGTTTTTTTGTTTTTACAGAATAAGGTTACATGAAGGTACACAGTGTTCTGTGTATTTTCATCATTTCCTTCAAATTATTTTATTTTTCCCTCTCTCAGTACAGTAGCATATGTTTTGCTAGAAGCCACGAGCCTCAACAACCCAAGTGGAAATAAATTTGTTGAAGATGTTTATGATGATGATGATGATTATGAAGACGATGATGATGATGATGGCGATGATGACAATGGCAGCTTTTATATGGTGGCACTGTATAATCACCTGGTGTGGGGTCAGGAGTTCATTGGTGCTTGCACTTTTCAGAGCAAAAGTCATGACAACCTTCTGGTGATAGTCGGCCTCCAGCTTGCCATCAAAGGCTTTGGGATACACAACACTAGGATAACATAACACTGAATTAATTTACTGGGAAATAGAATAAGAATAATAATAACAGCAACAACAATTATTACAACAACAACAACAACAACAACAACTCCATTCTTAAATTATTATAAACCCCCAGCTGGACACCAGAGTTACAGAGTAATATGTACAGCAATAAGCACAAACAGTTTTGAGTAACCTGAGGGACAAATATAATTTTATATGTATCATTCCATGTAAAAATGTAGTCTATTCTTAGTCAAGCACATCTCATGGGAGCAGAGAAGTCTTGGTGGATGTAGACAGTACTGAATCTTGCACTTGCCTTGCTCTCATCAGTATTGTGAACAAACACTGGTGATCTCAGTAAAAGGCATGTGCTACTATAGACATTTTAGCTCTAAGACCAGTGCACAGTGGCAAGATCACCAGAATAAGGCATATGCTACTATGGACAAAGCTCTGCCCAGGGTCCCCAGTGCCAAGAGCAGCAGCTCAGCATTCTAAGCTTGGCATTGACTCTTTCTCTGTCCAGAGTAGCTGATTTAACCTCATTGGATGGTACAAACTTGGTAATTGCAGTCTTTGATCAATTTACCGCAGTTTTCATTTATTTCATTATTACAGATGAACAAATTCAGCAGATAACAATGTTGAAGTTCGGATGATCTTACAACTGTTTAACTTTCAGGTATCATGAAGGTTACCTAGATAACACAACATCGATCCATCTAGCTTTCTTACTGTATGGTGTACAAAGTTAGTTCTTTGGATTTCTCTCTCATGGAAAACACAAATGTTTTTGCATTGGACACCCAAAATTTGTTTTGGACACGTGACTCACCTTTTCACTACAACTCTAGAAGATGAACTTTACATTGTCTTGTTTTGGAACATTCTTGGTTTTCAAACCAGTTTTACAAAATAAACACACATAAGTCTGACAAAAAGAAAAAAATTGTACAAACTACCATTGTACCGGCCCCCCTCCCCTCAGAGTCTTCAACTCTGGAATATTCAAGATAGACATGATCATTTTCCAAAAAAGACTGAGAAGTAACAATAAAGCAAAGTGCATCATGTTTACCTGACAGATTTGGCTTTAATGGACTGCTCTTTGTCTACAATGGCAACTTCCACATCTTCAACTTTGACCTTTGTAACTACCTTCACTTTCAACTGTCATAGAAGCAGATATCAGTTTTTAATAATCCATGTCCAAACTGCAAAGGGTTAACTGAACTCACAGATTCCTATAACAAATGCACAAAAACATTTGATGACAGTAATTTAGGCTCTCTTGCAATCTGAAACAGGATAAATTATGTGTCTTGGATTTGGCCCATTGCCTATAAATTTATTTCGTTAAACAACCATCAGTTATCTGGAATATAGTTACCAAAAGCCCCACTATTTCAACTGATCTGTAGTTCTAATACTTGTCCTTAAATTACTAAATCTGAGCTGAAAGAGAAAAAACCCTGAATATTAACTTATTTACAGGATACTTTTTAAAGGAGTATAATAAATTATAATAAATTATCGTAATTATTACAAAAGGATCTTAATGCAAGGAAAACAACTAACCTTAGCTCCAGTGGTCCCAACCAGTCTCTTATCTTCTCTTTGTGGCTTCACACTGGCGCAAAGAAAAAGTCAGGTTACATAAGTGAGAAGCGACAACAAACACATGTAAAACATCACCTTCGCACAAATGTACATTGAATAATTAATTGTTAGTGTGACAAGTAAACCATAGTCAAATTACAGGTTGATAACAAAACAAATTACCATAAAATTCAGAGAGTCAACAAGCCTCACTGTGTACATACAGTAAGCTTCGGCCTGTGCAGCAAAAAGACCAGAGAAAATATTCAAAGAAAAATGTAAAGTTTTTCTTGGATTTCTATAAATCAAGTTCCATAGGTTTGCAGAAAAATTTATGCTATGTACAGGAAGTCTAAATATTGTTTAAACTTGAAGAGTTGCACATATATAATAAATATTGTTATATACAAGTCATGTACTTACTCAATAGTTACAACATACACTCCAGGACTGGGCTTGGATGTCATCAGGTCAAGTTCATAGCTGAAAAACATGCGTACAAGTTAATGCACAATAATTTTAATATGCTGTTTGGGTGCTAAGTAGGATTTTAACTGATCTACAAATCCTATTACAATTTTATGGTAAACTGAAAAACTTTGTTACTAAGTTAATTTTGAGGCCGATCTGCATTCTTTGTCAGAACAGGCTACAAAAATTTATACTGTGAATCATTACATGTGCTGTTGGTAGTTGGAACCTAGATGTGCACTCGTTATTGTTGATTTGAGCCTATGAAAATTGCAATACCCAAAAAATCTGTATGTTTTTCATGACCCAAAAATTTCCAGCATCTTTCACACACCCAAAAAAATTCCTTTTTGCAAATGCTTCAGACCCAAAAAAGTCCTTTGGACCCCCCCCCCCCCCTCCTTCCCTGTCATTAAAATATGTAAGTGGATACCCTGGGACTCTAGTAAAGAAACAATGATTTCTTAGCAAAACAAACCAATTGAAATGTTATGCAAAAACTGCAAATTCGAAAAAAAATACTAAATGTTTTTTTTTTAATTTCCAATTATTTTATAATTTCTGAACAACATGTATGATTGTACAATAATTAACCACTGTAAGAATACACTGTAGTCTATTCTTAGTCAAGCGCATCTCATGGTTTCAGAGAAGTCTTGGTGGATGTAGACATTTAATCTTGCACCTGTTTTTCTATCACCAACTTCATATCACAGGAAGCTACTGACAACCAGTACAGTTCTGACAAGTGCAGCATAACCACCAAAACTGAACCACAAAAAGTTGCAATTACTCATAAAATTGCACCTGTTGATTTGTCAAAACCGGGTTACCCTGACTATAAAATAATTATGAGAAAAGCGCTAGCATGCCCATGCACAATAAATAATTTATCTAGCCTCAAAAGTATGTGCCTGTGTTACCATGTTTTCCTTTGTATTGTTCTGATCAGTGAAAAAAGAGTACATTACTTTTGACCTTTAAAGCCAAGACAAAAACGAGATGCTGTGCTCAAATTAAATTAATGTGTACAGGTTGCCCACTTGCACTGACTTTGATAACATAAGTTGAAGCCAGTTTCTCTGATTGGCTTTCACTCTAAAATGAACTTAATGGCCTGTTTGGTCATCCAACACAAGCTATAACACTTAGTTGTATCAAAGAAATAGCAGTCTAATAAATTATACATAGTTTATTCATACCATTAATATCATTATTTTATAGTATCACTATTTTTAATAACATTCTTTGTTAGTCACTATAAACCAAAAAGATGTCTGTAGTCACAAAACAATATTTCATCAGAGCAGTTGCTGTTGAGGACAGAAACCTATCAAGGCAACTGTGCAAAATATCTCTAAAAAATGTTTTTGCAGATTCTGTTGAAATTTTTCAACCAAACTAAAAACTTAAAACATGTTTAACTTATACTGCAGTTTAATATCTTTTATCTTTACATGGTTTCAGTTTTATTGTTATTTTAAAAATATTTAGAAATATTTAAGTGCATTGATTTAAAAACAAACTATTATCAATAAGTATTGTAATAATTATGACTATTTTATTACGATCATTACTTTGTTGTTAACACATTTCTTGTAATTGGTAGAAACTGCAATATATAGCACCTACATTGTCATAGAATTATTTTAAATTGATTATTTTTTTAATTATTTTTTTTATAAATCTCTTTAACTTGAGAAGCTAAAAGTCAATTCAAATATAATTATGTCTGATTAATTATAACTTATTTCATTTGAACCCATAAGTCATGTTACTGCTAGCATATTTATGTCATATCAATATTTATTGCCTTTGTTAGAGTTCACTCTAATTGTTTACACATTTCCATTAATGACTTTTAATTAGAGAATTTACATTTAATCATAATAGATAGCACAAGTTTGAACGGATGATCAATTCCCCTACTCTCACTACTAATCAACTCATTTTTACTGATACTGAAAGGAGAAGATACATGTTGATATATACTTGGCGATAGGGTTAGTTGTAGTGGTTAAGTCAATACCTTACCTATGGGCGGCAAAGTATGCATTCCCAAGATCAGTGTGCAAAACAATGTAATCACTGAAACAGCCAGATGGTCAAGAATTACAACTTCTTATCAGCGAGTTTTGTAAGGAAGCAAGTAAAACTTTGTACTTGAAGGCAACAGTTGATTTTTCAGTTTTAACAATTACGTGTGGTTAAAATGTTAAAATAAAATAAGTATATCATATTAGATGTTTTCAAGTACTACTTCTGATCAAAACATTTACATATTTAAAACATTTAGAAAGGCAAGCAAAAACATATCTGTGGTCATGGTAATCCAATTGACCATCTATAGATTGTCTCACCAAATCAAGTACAAAATAATGTAATTACTTCATAATTACATTTGGGAATGAGTAAAACATTTATAAAGGCAAGCAAAAATTATATCATTCGACTGTGGTTCTGGTAATCCAATTGACCATCGATAGATTGTCTCACCAAATCAAGTAATTCTTCATTACATTTGAGTAAAACATTTACAAAGGCAAGCAAAAATATGTCATTCTGTGGTTCTGGTACTGTAATCCAACTGACCATCTATAGATTGTCTCACCAAATCAAGTGATACTTCATAATATTTATTACATTTGAGTAAAACATTTACAAAGGCAAGCAAAAATATATCATTCTGTGGTTCTGGTAATCCAACTGACCATCTATAGATTGTCTCACCAAATCAAGTGATACTTCATAATACTTATTACATTTGAACAAAACATTTAGAAAGGCAAGCAAAAATATATCTGTGGTTCTGGTAATCCAATTGACCATCTATAGATTGTCTCACCAAATCTAGGACAGTTTCCCAAGGTTTCAATTATTCACGCATGTTTACAAATTCAGCAATATTGCACTCTTATTGAAAATGTTTTTAAAATAAAATGAACCATCTGACAGTGGTACATCCAACCACAAACGACTAAAGCCTTACCCTTAACAATTTGGGCCAATTAACAATTTTTCATGCATTTACATGTAGAAAAATATGGTACCAGAATCATAACAGTTTTATTTGACCCAACTTTCTATAGTACAGGAAAGTTATATTATTGTTTGTTCTTCTATGCAATCAAGTCTTTTATTTTCTATTAACTACCTTAAATTAGTTTTTGTTTAAATCTAACGACCTTAATCAGGCAAGTAATTCTATTACATCAAGTTAAATCTTTACTAGTATATCAAAGTGTACACCTTTATTTGCAAAGGAGTGTTTTATAAGACAATATATTTTTAATTAATGTATTTTTTTCTTAACCCTTTCAGCCCAGGCCATTTTATCCACATCTAAATTCTCCTTAGATAACTCATACAAAATAAGTCATATAGTAATGAGAAAATGAGGGTTGATCAAACAAGGTAAACAGTTGAAGATGAAAAGAGAAATTTTCCCAAACTGGTTACATGAAAAGTACGAATCCTAGTTGGGAGAATTTACTAACACATCATTTGTCGTGTTTGGGGCTGAAAGAGAACATAATTACATGTACATAGTCAGAAATATTTTATTATATACTCAATTGTTAGACGTATGTTACTTATAAATTAAGTAATTTATAAATCATTTACAAGGCATTTTTAAAAACAAGTTATTGTATCATGAAACTGAAATCCCAATTAAAACAAGTTCAAAGTTCAATACCATTCTTTAATATGAGTACAACACCCAGCCAATTATCCTTACACAGAGGGTTTGATGTACAGGGAAATAATAAGTTCCGACTAATTCACAATCGGCAGCCGAACAGTGCCCCCTACTTTACCAACTGTACTTACTCTTCTGCACCAGCTTTGAACACTTTGTTACTCAGTACTGTAGTCCCCTCGGCATTCTCAGCACTTTTAGCTGTTACTGTCATTTTACCAAGTGGTTTGTCAAGCACATTAGTGACGCGAACCTGACAACAACAGTACAATTAAATTCTTGATGTTAATATTTTAGATTTTGTCCTACTAAGGACAAAACTTTGGAACCAGTTGATGAAAACCCATAAAACAACCAATGATTTTGCTAGTCTTGAAGAGTAGAAATGATTGCTGCTATTTATGGTCAGTTGCCGAAACATATAACTAAAAATGATTGTTCATTTCACTTGTCTTAAAAGAGAAAAAATATTTTAATACAATGTAATTACCCTTCAAAATAATTTGAACAGCTAAAAACTTCATTAAATTAAAAACTTGAGACATGAGAAGCATCTCACATACAAGTGGTGCCTACAATAACTGAGGAACATTGACCAATCAGAATCTCTAGTACATTACATGTAACATACCTTAACCATATTGTTGTCTTCAGAGATAAGTGGAGATCCATAAAGTTGAACAACAACTGGGACGCTGAACTAGGATAACAATACAGGCTTTTAAAATTTGTGACAATGTTGACAGATCACAGGTTCAAAATAACGTCCTGAAAATCTGTCTTATTTTGTAGGCTTTTCTGTTTGGTCCAAAATTTTAGCTGGCTGCTTTCATTGGGCAAAATATCACTTCTGCAAGTGCAAAAGGGTACAAACATAACCTTCAAGACCAGGCTATACTTTTCTAGCGAATCTGCATTTTCCTATAGCATTTCTCAATTCAATCAAGTTGAGACAATGAATTATAAGTTTGACTGTATTTTGAATCGCCTTGCATAAAACAAGTAAGTTTTAATTTTGTTTTCTTCACAGAAAATTGATTATAATCACTGATTAGGATGTCAGATGCTTTTTGGAAAAAAACTACAGTAAGTTCTGTATTAATAGCAATTTTTGGCATATGGTAAAAATGAATAATTGACTAGTCCCAAATTAGCATCATAAAGGGTGCAAACGTTTAACAAAAAAATTATTTGTACATGTATGATTATTTGTAATTCATATAATTATGTTGCAAATGTAGTCTATTCTTAGTCAAGCACATCTCATGGAAGCAGAGAAGTCTCGGTGGATGTAGACAGTAAATTTTGCACTCATCTTGTTTCCACCAGTTGTAAAGTAAAAAACTAGTGAAATCAAAAATAGACAAGTGCTGACTGCTAAAACAGACTACGGTAATTATAACTAAAGCAAGATAAGTTGAAAGACTTACTGGGTTGTTTCCAAGCACATCCAAGACTTTGATAAGTAAGAATGAGTCCATCACAGATTGAACATGTTTCCTTGTGATTACATAGTTCGTAAACTTCAAAACTTGCTCCTACAAACATTCATGACACTATATTAGAGTGTTGTGAGTGTTGAAAAACAGGCTTTATTGACAAGTGAATTCCAAAAAATAATATAATTTGAAAAGCATAGCGACAGATGACACACTTGCTTAAAGCCAATAGCAAACTTAGACAAGAGGCTACACCAAAGCTTGACTCGGGCCCTGCCATATACTTGGTAACTTTGAAATAGATAATTCAGTGCCACTTGTTTACTGCAGTTGGAAAGGAAATTTATGAACCAGCCTTACATGTACATACCAGTAAAGTAGAATGGGAATATAATGTTAATGCTTGTGAAAGAAAATGAACTGCTGCAGTTATTTCATTTTTAACTACTAGATTGTTAAGTATTGTTTAATCACGATTCTATTCTATAATGCTTGTGTCTTCTGATAAATAAATACAATATTGTTCTGTTTTGATATGGAACAAGAGAAATTAAAAGAAAAAAAATCAGTAAAGGAAAAAAGTTCAAGACATACAATCTTGTAATTATCTATCGGGATTCAAGCATACACCAAGTTAATATCCAAGTTCAGTCAGGTCACCAGTCTGAAGCACTAACCACTGCAACACTATGCAAGCTAACACATGCACAAGGCAATTGCAACTCGAAGAATAAAAATTAAAAAAACTGAGGCAAAACCTCAACTCTGCACCTTCTGGTCTGAGTATTAAAGTACAGAAATGGAAACAGAAAGACAGACTTTGGCAGATTAAAAAAAGTATGAAACAAACAAACAAACTTTAAATATTTAATGTTGCTACACTGGGAGAGGTTGCCCATTCTCCCAAACCAGTTGCTTATGTTTAACTGCTCCATGGCACAGATATTGGTAAGAAAGTCGATTTTGACAGGGAGGGAGAAAAACCAGAAAACCCTGAGAAAAACCCTCAGAGTCAGAAGGAGATTGACAAATTTCAGTCCTTATGCAAAGCCCAGGGTTCGACCTTGGGTCCACAGAGGTGGGAGGCACAAGTACAAACCACACAGCCATCCCAACTCCCCAAACAGAGACAGCAAAACAAATTGGAAAATGAACAATGATAAGGACAAATTATCTACAAAGAGATGTGAAACAAAGTAAGGAAAATAGTACAGACAATAGTACCAAAATAAGATCCATTTGGGTGACTGGTGGACACACAGACAACCAAGTTGACAGAATATATTGTAGCTGCACCAACCTCAGTGATGGATGGCTTCCTGTTCAAATACTCAGCCAGTCTGAAGGCTGCAGTGAGAAACTTGGAAGTTGGCTTCAGACCACCTTCAAACTGAAAAAAGTATGGAATTGTATAATTATTAAGTAAATCATATCAAGTTCAAAACAACACATTCAAATCACTGTATATTTATTTATATTACTTGTAAGCATGTGCATAGAATTATAAAATAGATAATTATATAATTATTATATTATATATTTACTGTAACTATAAAAAAAATGATACTAACATGTAGATAAGTATCTTCAGTCTCGTCAGCTTGGGCCACTGCATCCTGTGAAGAACAGAAACTTTTGTTAAATGGGTATTTTTACTGTAGCTATTAGATAAAAGTACTACATTAATTACCACTGTAAGTATACATAATTGTCAGATTATGCAGCTCTTTTCATTACCATAGCAACTCTGTTCACCCTCGTCATAATGAAATGACAGCCAACTTGGAGCTGTGCATCTAAGTAGCTCAAATACAACTCAAGTTCACCAAATAGTTATTAAATATCTAGATCGAGGTACAATTTATAGTCATATAGTCTATTCTTAGTCAAGCACATCTCATGGTTTCAGAGAAGTCTTGGTGGATGTAGACAGTTAATCTTGCACTTATCTTGTTTTCACAAGTTTGAGTAAAAAACTAGTGAAGTCAAAGATAGATTTAAAGTGCCAATTGCTTGGCTGGATTAATGAAAGACTTGCATGTACCTTGCTAACTTGGTTATTATAATTAGCTCTCCTAATTGCCTTTAAATAACATTAGTCAGCATTTCTGACTGATTCTTTTCTCAAGAAGGTAGCTTAAACCCTTTCACTCCCAATAGTGCCAGATGATATATCTGTAGATTCTCATTACCTATCTCCATACATTTTCTAAAAATAGGTTATGAGAATTTTGCACTTCATTTTGTATTATTTAAGTGGATGATTTAGTTTAGTTCCTTTAATCTCAAAACTAATCAACTGACTAATATTGACTTAATGATAGAAGATAGATGTCGATAAACATGCTGAGAGTGAAAGGGTTAATTATTTTTTTTTAAAAAGTGCAATTAAGTTGGAGCAGGAGAGGAGAAGAAATGCATTTTTACCAATAGGGAGGCAGCTAAAGAAGCTTCTACAAGATTATCTCATCCACAAAGGCTGATGAGTGTTTCCCCGATGGCTAAGTTTCAAGCAAAGGCACAGTAGATTATTGTAATTAATACATCATTCCTTTACGCTCTTATGGTGGGATGACCCTCTTTTACTGAAAAATGATTCCCTTTTTGAGTGCCAAATTATGAATTTAACACTTTGTATTTCCCTTCTGGCTTCATTTGGTACAAAACCTAGAGGCCTTCCTTTCACATGAATTTTCACATGAACTTTTAAGACTCCATACCTCAATCAAGTCAAAGATGAAATCCACATTGGTTCCTTTTGGCAATACAGAAGCAACATTCAATGCATTGGCGGCACTGGAAGACAAGCAGACATCATGGTAAATGAATAGTTAATCATTCAGTTAATCTGCGTGTTGGTGCAGGTACAACAACATGAAATATAACTACTTGTATCTTTCATAGTAACTAATAGCAAAACATACAACCACGTTGAAACTGTTTAACCAGATGCTAGGGAACAGATGGAAACATAAAGAACACGTCCTCAACAGAGACCCTGGGCGGGGTTTTACTGCAGGGCTCAACACTATTTTCAAAATATTTAAAGGACTTTACAAGGATAAACTTATTAATAATCTTTGAAGGACAAGTTTGAATTAAAGAGAAAATTCATTCTGCCCTCCCAATTAAGCTAAAACATGTATATGTAGGGCACAGTATATGATATTATTTAATACTTAGAACTGTGAAACCTTAAAGCTGTGACTCATTGCTTTTGATTCTTGACAATACTGTACATGTGTACCTAGAAACCCTTCTTGGAAGTCCTTAAATTTGGAGCTTTATGGTATATTGGGACAGCTTGAGCCGTTTTCATCCTTACAGTACTGACTTTCAGTTTCAAAGCACTCATGGGTTTCAAAACAAGGTGTCAAATATTACTTGCAAAATTAACTTATCTCATTTCAGATGCCTATTTTCACCTACATTTTACTCTGTACAAGTATTTCTAACCCTCAATAAATCTCCATCTCTTACTCTGCCTGTTCAAACTGTTTACCTCATTGGAACCCCTGGTACTGATTTTTTTCAAACATTTAAGTTACTTATACAAAATAGGAAACAGTCAAAGACAATTAAGAAAATAATGTGCTTTATGTACATTATAATTTTTACGAATCAAACTGCCATCATGAACATCTAAAGTACATCAAATGAAATACAAAAATTGTTTACAACTAGTACATTTTATACTTTACTGCTCTGAGAAAAGGTATACATGTATCACAGAATGATATAACGCAGCATCTTGGAGTACTTAGTACAGTGTCAGGGTTCTCCCCAGAGCAGAAATAACAGAGTGGAGACTCATCAATATTCATGATTTCCCTCATTAATATTCATGAAACAAAGGTATTCATATTAACTGAAACAAGAATAAACATTATAAAAATACTGTCAGTATTTGACTGAGTAAGCACCCACCTCCCGCATGCAATAAATCTGGCAAAAGTTTGGGAGTGGGCGCTTCCAAAGGTAACTTACATAACAATAGCCCTTTTCGTTCGCAGACAAACACACGATTTGAGTTTGACCTTCAACATGGGATTTTTACAGTTGCTGTTTCATTCTCTCATGATCACGCACTTCCGTTTTCAACACATTGTTTCGTTAACCCAGTGCTATTTTCGTGTAAAGATGGAAAATTGTTTCACAATTATACGATCAAACACTGAATGCAAAGGCAGACTATTATGATAAATTAGCGATTGAGACATTTCAAAACTTAGAGTTTTTTGATCTTTCCTTTACTACAAGCTGACAGCACAGATTATCTTTTTACGGTCTATTGACGACCGTATTATAAAACAAAGCTTTGTTTATTTTAAATCGCGGATGTATTAGTTACTACCAGTAACTACATTTAATAGCTTCAGTTTTGCTGATATTTTGAAGAATACGTTTCAAAAAGTTCAGTTTTGTCACATCCTACTGAGCAGCTTTCCTTTCGTTGTCGATTTCAGTCACGTCGATTAGGCATCAAGCGAATGCAAATTTTACTCATGATTAAAAAAGCTACATTTTTGTTTTCATATGCAGTTTATTTTCAGTGTTACAAATTGGATAAAGAATGATAGGTGCAAAAAAATCAGCAATTGAAATCGTGGTCACAAATAACCAAGCGCAATCAACTCATTCACAAACGGATACTTGATTCCCAAAGGATGTTTTCACGCCACGTTTGAATGCCTTTCGTTGAGAATGCTCTTTAACTTTTTTCAGACCTTTTCGAAGCTTACAAAACGACATTTAACACAAAATTTTTTCAAATTCTTCAGTTTTATAATTTTTCCACTGAAGAGCACAGAGCGGCACTCAGGTAAAGGCAGAGTGGCACCGCACTGCGGTACCGGGCTGTGGGGAGAACCCCGAGTGTGGCATTTGTATTACACATATCAGCCCAAAACTGGATTACTTAACACACTAACCTCAAGATACTGTCTTCGTCCGAGTTTATGGCTGCTTTAAGGGCTTTAGTCGTTGTATCAGCATTAACTGGGGAACAAAACATCCCAGGTGTAAGGAAATATAATAACTAAAAAATTAAATTGAATGCAAAACAGCACTTATTAACAATTTGTGTGTAGATCTACAAAAAATATTCTCTTCAGTTTTACCAAGTACAGGTCAACAGTTCATTCATTTTCCACATCTGTACTTGAGCTATTAACAAGATCAAAGAATATAAATGAATAATAAAAAAATTTTAATAGTCGATAGTGCAAGATTTACAACAGTAGTAGGTTAACTAGGCCATCCATTTCTAGCTTAAAATTAAATCATACCTTTGAGTCCAAGGTTTGTGAGTGACGTCGCTGCGTAGAATATTGTTAGAGAGTCTGCTCCCTCTTTAATTACTGCTGATAATTTTGTCTCAACGTCATTGATCATGAGCTACAAGAAGATTTGACTGTTATGTTAATGAGATGGACAATTAAAACTTTTAATTTATAAGAAAACTGAACTCATAGATATCACATGCACAATTATTATATGGCTGACTGGTTTCGCGTGCTGTGATTGGTCCATTTCAGGTCCATAATTAGCCGTACGGACCTCTAGCACTGGAGCGGTTACCATTTACAGCCTCACTTGTTTCAATAACCAGCAAAGCCACATAATAAACATCTTGTTAGCCTCGTTTGCTCGGCCTGTACGGCAAGTTATGGATTCTCATTTTTTCATTCCTCATTTTCATGGCCTGAATGCTTTACGCTTGGGCCATAAAAGGAAGGAAAAAACTTGGTCCATTTATAACTTGTTGTATGGACCTAGCATTTGGCTAATAAGAGGTATATATTAACCCTTGTCCTGCTAAAGACAATTAAACTGTAAAAAGCTTAAACTGTGCAAACTTTTGAACCAGCAGTTGCAATACCATAATGTGACCATTCATTTTGATTGACTTGAAGTGTAAAAGTGTTAGGTGTTAATTAATTATTCAAAATTCGAAAGTTAAGAATTTTTGTAACTTGGTCTGAAATTGTAGCAGCGTCGAGTGACCAAGATACAGGCTAAGGATAAAGAGGTCCAACTTGAAAATGATACAGAGACCAGAACTTGTGATTGAACCTGGAGACTAAAGGGATACAGGAGTTGTACCGCGGCATTTTTATGAAACAAATACTGCAACATTAAGGCTTTTCTTAAATCCTGTAGGCAATACCTGGAGGTGTTGTACCTCAACAAGGTTGAATTGCAGGCCTAGAAATTAAGATTTTCAGGCACTAGCAACAAAATGCTAGTGAGAAAACCCTCACCAGCAAAAAGTCCCAGATAGGAGAGTAGTATTAGCAAAACCAATATCCCTGGAAAGTATGTTCTGTTTGTCTTAAGCAAAACTTAATATCCCAACAACTAGCCATTTTGTTTTTTAAAATTGTTTTTAAATTGCCTTGAACATCGGCGAGCTCATAGCCGATTCACTTCACAATGGAAGTTATTCATTCAGTTACAATTTATTGATCGCCAGAAAGGTACAATGCATGGAATATTGAAACAGTTTTTCAGTTCTCCAGAAGACACTAGCAAAATTTTGCTAGTGGGAAATTTTCTGCTAGCAAAGCTGAACTTTTTAGTAAAACCCACTAGCATTTTTGCCAGTAGCTAGCGTTAATTTCAAGCCCTGAATTGATAAAAATGTTCTGAGTTTGGACAACAAATTTGCTAAAACTTTTCTAATCATTTAAACCTTTTTTGTTACCAAGAAGCCTTTCTTTTTCATTCAGTTTACAGCTTAGCTTCAAAGCTCGGTCAAAAACTTTTATACCAAACATAAATTTAAGGAAACAGAAGCCAGCAACATCATAAAAAGAAAAAAGGGAAGAGAAAAAATCAAGATTTTATCACAAAAAATTATCTTGGACAAGTTGTTTGCTTCAGTCTGCCAGTGCCCCAAAAATCAAGCATTTTTTCTAGTGCTTCAATTCTAGTGCTGCCAAAATTTCAGGTTTTTCCATACAAATTCCAATATTACAGTGGTAATTCTATTTACTGTAAAAAAAATTTTGTTTGGACCACAAGAGTCCAAAGTCTTCATTTTGCTTTGAAAATTATGAAACTCGGCTGGCATCTCTTCATTATTTTGCAGTGTTAGAAAAAATCAAGAACTCAACTTACCTGGCAGTTAGTAATTGCTTTACTGACAGAGGAGGCGTAGTAAATAGACTCTATACTGTTACCATCGACTTTCTCTCGGATAAATTTACACAGATCCTGGTGGAAATTTTCAAATTTGAAAAAAATATGTTCAAATAAATTATACAAAATATGCATTACTGGTAGTGACCACTTATACCAGGGGGGGGTCAGCAATATTATCAAGAAAAGAAAACCTGCTGTCATAGCAACACAACTCTCTCTTTTACTGTATATAACTCCACCAAACCTCAGAAGTTTTCCTTGACTCCTTTATCCTACTTAAAATATCATACCCCCTTTGTTTTTTGCCGACACTCCCCTCCCTGCAGAACAAACAGTTCCTTATAATCTACCGCAAGACCAAATCGTTCATCTTTTCAAGGAGTTTCTAGGGCAAAAATACAATTCCAGACTTCCAGAAATTTCAAGATAATACATTTCTTTAAGACCATTATACAGTGAAATTACATGTACACCACCTTTCCCTAATTGCTGCACTGCAACTGTAAGCGTTCTCAGCAATCTTTCAATAGTAACCCAGTAGTAAACAGCTTCTGTTGAACAGTACTTACTTTCCCAATTTATAAAAATCACAAAATAATGTGTAAATTAATTCAGTTTACACACAAAACAGTTTTCTGCAGCAGCTAATAAAACCAATTTTCACCAGTTTTACATATAAACACGTTGTCAAGAAACAACTTGACCAAACCAATTATGGCAATTCAGAACTTCATGTACTTGTTTTCTTCTAATGACAAACATTTGTAACTGACTTGAAATCAAAACATGTTCAGTAACTTATTCCATAAAACAATGATTTTTTTTAAGTCAAGGAAACAAATCAATTGATCGTTTATGCCTGATTTAAGACACAAATAACTGATTGATAACAAGTTAGCATTAATATTTATTCAAAAATCCTTCACCTGTGTTGGAGGAATTTCAGCTTTTAGAGTTTTCAACCCAGCTGTGGCATAGTGTGCTGTGGCAAGATCGGTGAATGGCACGGCATCATAGAAGGTCTGCTTTACTTTAACTTGCTCTTCCAAACTTAAAACTGTAGTGGGTGTCGTCACAGCTTGGCCAAGGGTTGAGAAAGTCAATAGTAACAGTACAGCCACACCTAAAGTGAAAAATTTAGCAACTGGTTACCATTTAGCTACAAAATACAAATGATGAGTTCCTATTTACATAAATACATACATTTCCTATAAGTTGAAAGAATTTTGAACTGCATCTCAGAGAATTAGGATATGCCCTATTTAATAACACTAGAGAATCTTACAGCCCTAACCAGTTTGTCAACATGATAGTTTAGCAATGCTAATGGAGTGCTGCCAGGTCAATAACTATCAAGGATAAAAAGTAACAAGTAAGATGTTTTTACCAGTCAATTTTTGAAAACAGGTCATACCACTCTGTTTAAACAAAGATTGGCTCTTTTACTCATGGATCAATTAAACATACAAAATAATGTGTATTAAACAGTAAGGCTACTCGCAATTGACTTCTGCCCTCAAGATCCATTTTCTTAGATTTGAATATAGAGCACAAGTACAGCTAGAACGAAAAAACAAAAAACTCTGAGAAAAACAAAAAGACTCCAAGTTCAAAGAGAATAATTGCTCAATTTAATTAATGTTACGTGACTTACCACAATAGCCAAAGGGACTTTCAAAAGCAAGCAAAATGATAACAAATAAAAGACAAATTCTATATAAGGAAGCGAAAAAGCACTTCAATGAACATGCTCTGTTTACTAAAAAATTTGTGAATGCTTGTAACGGGAACTCCCAACCAGTCCTGACCAACGGGTCCCCAGACAAATATCCGGAAAAACCGAAGAAGGACAAATTTCTCAAAGCCAACAGCTATAGGTTTCAATATCAAACAAGTTGTTTGGTTGTGAGAACAAAGGAAGTTATCGCATACAACAACCTGTCTGTTATGGAAAGCAAAATTCTCCCAAACTGTTTAAAAGAAAAGTATAGATACACTAAAGAGAATTTACCAACACATCCTTTGTTGCGTTTGGAGCTGAAAGGGTTAAACCAGTTCAAAAGTGGATTTTACACAACTGCTACTCAAATAACATATATTCCATATTATATTAAAACTTACCAGGGGTACAATAAGACTGTTTCTTATTATTACATAATTATAAAAGAAATACTTCAGTTCAACAAATTGCCACATAGTCTTCAGCGACTGGCTATTATTTTCAGAGGAAAGATTTCGTTTAGATCAAAATCAACTGTGCTTCAATTCTGTTAACACAGCACTGTTAACTGGACACAGTTTGAAGAAAGATCAAGATTAAGTTGACCACACAACCAAAGTTACACATGTATTACAAATATAAATTATAACACGAAAAATTTATACACTCGTCAACGCAAATTTTTTATAATAAAAGACAAGTATGTATCAAATGAACTGATTGATCCAAGTGTTCCTAACATATTAACTGTCAGCACTAATTGATGTACTCATACAAACATTGCTACGTCAGTCATAACACTGCCACACGCTCAGCCAAAACAACTTCTTTGGTGTATAAAATCAATGAAGAATGTATGATGCATGTCCAGTTCAGAAGTTATGATAATAATACCGGAGGATCCATTTCTCCACAAAACTCAAAAGATTATGTCAGAAATTAAGAAAACGGAGTGAATGTATAATGACAAAACTATCAGCCATTATGTTTTTACACATGACTAAATAAAACTGGAATCGATTCCCAAAAGCATCTAGACTGATAGAATCCTTTGTGAGCTCCATGTAGCATATATCGATCGGTCTCGGAAGCCACGTGTAGAAATTTACAAGCTGTGCCCAAACCATTCCCAACAGCAACGTAGTTAAGTATTTGAAAAGACGACAGTTTCGTCCATGCCTAGAATGTTAATATTTGCAATAAAAAAATCATTATTGAGGTGAAATCTCAAAGATATCGCCAATCCTACCTCCAGCAGCCATCTTGGAGAAAACGTGTCGTGCAGAGGCCTACCAAAAGGAAGAATGAATGGATCACGTGACAAGCTAGTGCAGTCACCTTAGAGAGAGACTGAGTACGACAATTGTTTTCCGAGGAGAGCCTGGAAACGAATTAGAGCCTGTTGCTGTCTCCGGGGAGGGGGGTGGGCACGAACAGCTACCAAAAAAAGTCGTGCTGGGCAAAATAGTAAGAAAAAAATCAATATAAAGTAAGGTCGAGATCATTTACATAATTTGTTGACATTCCGATACGTCCACAAGTTGCTAAACTGGGATAATACATTTGAACGTAAATTTTCAATAAAATATCTCCCAAATTGCAGGAAGTTTTATGCAATCTAAGATGCAGATGTGTGATATTTACCAAAATTTCCCATGGACAATGTTCGGCCTACTGCTAACCAAGACTTTACATTCTTATCTGTATTATGTAATATTGTATTATATTGTATGCATATTTTTAGCATTTGCATCTTTTCCTTTGGTGATGACTGCCCAGAAAATTGGAGTCACAGTATTAAAATTGAAAACGTGGGAATGTAAAAAAAGTGCAAATTCAGAATTAGCCAAAAAAAATCGTGCAGCCTTAAAGTTATTTTAAAAAAATCCCGCACAAAAAGTCTGTCCACCCCTTCACGGAGATCTGATGGCTCGCCCTTAACCTGGAATTGAAGGTAACGACAAGAGCTCCAAAGGCTACTCTTCATAAAGAGTTAGTTTATCGTATAAAAGTATTTCTTGGTGCGAATACTCAGTCAGTTCTGGAGGTGAACGTGTACTAGGACACAACCAGAATTGTCATCTCAAATATATTTGCGCTACTCGCTTTTGAAAATCGTTGACTTCAATGGAGCAGTTTACTTGCCTCAACAGGATGGTTGACAGTCGAGGTAGTCAGTATAAAACGCAAACTGCAGACTATTTTTATACTCACCGGATAGCGAGTTTCGGCAAGAAAACATAGTGAAAGCTTTAAACTGCAAAAGCATCGAAATTACACCGATCCTGACTGGATGAAACATCAGACCTGTAAAAAAAATACAGTTCAGTGCCAGGGGAATCCAAACTCACCAAGAAAAGCAGGATTAAGCAATTAACTTAGTATATTTAAATAAGTTTTATTAAAACTAAACAACATAATAGGCTTTTAAAAGACTCACTGATATTTTGTTTTCGTTCTGTTATGGTCTTGTTAGTCCAAACAGGTAAGCAAGGTATGGCCAGACGTAAATTCAATTCGTTTGACATATTATTAATTTTAACACAATATACTTAACCCTAGAAGCCTCAAGGGGTGTAGGTCAAATTGACCCCCCATCCCTCTCGATTTTTTTTTGGCTTTCAATATTTTGCTTAATATATGATTTGATGACTATATATATTTATGCTTCTCGATCGAATAACAAAAGCTTCAACGGTAAAACTGTTCTTTGTTTGTTAACACATCACTAGTTTGGTGACGCCACAGCTGATGATGTCCTCACAAATAGTCACGCAATTTGTGTGTTGACTTCGAAAATTCAATTTTTGCTAAAGAGTGACTAAATGCGGACAATTTTACCATGAATTCTACCTATTTTGTAGTTTCTTGTCGCTAAATGCTGTTTTCCTTTCATTTTCAGTACTTATAATTGCATTTTGAATAAAATCTGAAAAATTTAAAAATCCAAGACGGCGGCCAAATTTTGGAATTTCCCTCATCACTGTTGCCATGGAAACCAATTAAACACCACCTGACTAAAAATAATGAAGCTGATCATATTTGCCAAATATCATGACAATCGGATAAATTGTGACGAAAGTAGAGGGGGGTTCCGATTGACCCCTCCCCCCGAGTGTTTGTGTGACTTTTTTTCTTAAAGGTTTGACTATATTTGAAAGACAACTTGCGAAGGTCGTTTTGTTTTTTAAATTCATATTTCATTTTTCTTTTTTCACGATTACTGATTGTTCCTGAAGGCAAGTTCTCAGTTTTTCATCAGACAATTTTATTCCTTGCGTTATTCATTGTATTGGATGTTCGTTTCTATCCCCGAACAGTAAATCAGCTACTTTCTTGATATCAGGAAGTGCTTTAATATATTCAGTTGTGGTTTGTTTTTAGCTGCGTCACTTCTCTTTTAATTGTTTGTTCAAACAAACAGGTTCTTCATTTTTAACGATTTATATATCTCACTGCAACAACCAATCGAACAAACTAAACTAAACGGAGTCTGGTTGCATAAGATATTTTAAAAATAAGGAACTTTGTCCGAAATTAGTTTTGTGTTATTAAAGGAAGACAGACAGAAAAGATCGAGCAACCAAAACGACACGTTAAGTTCCTTCAAAACTCTCGCAAAATACTATAGCTCACAAAAACAGTCGCGCGAATCGTTAAAAAGTACCAATCTTTTATTCAAAATTTTGACCTGAATAAGTGTTCTGACCGCTTAAACAAATCGAAAATGCAAGTTGGGTTTGAAACTAAATTTCGGATGGAAAAAAAGCACTGAACAATACAACAGGGCAGACCAGAGTTGCGCCAGTTTGAAGTCGGGGGTTTTCAACAACTTAATTAGGAAAACGTAGCCAATAATTAACAAAATCAATGAACGTATGTATACCGTTTGTGTTTAGGCCAAATAAAAATAAATAGTTGGTTAGCAGCCCCGCCCGACCATTGAAAACGCTCCCGACCAGGAAAAAAAATTATTTTTATTTTCATACATATCCTTTATAAATAATATAATGGTCCCGACCATATCGAGGACATAAACAAGTTTTCTTCAAAAGCATATTTAGGTCAAGACTGATCGAAGACTGATCTTTTGCCTGGCTAGAAAACTGATCATTTTCGTGATCTACTGGGATATAAATACGCAGAGTTTAACTAAATTCTAACTTTCTTTACTTGGACAAAGAGTGAAAATCAAATAAAAAAATAAACTAAAAGAAAAAGAAAAACCGCCCGCCCGACCATGAACATTTAGCAGAAAGGATACTAACCAATTAATTTTTTTTTATTTAGCCTTAAATAGGCATTAAGCTTTCAACTACATCTGTAGCCTTGTTCACATATATTAGAAACATAAATATGATCAAAAATTTTGAAATAAAAATTAATCAATGAACTAAAATGTTTGTTGAATAAAAGTGTCCTCAATCGGAACATAACGGATGACAGAGACGAAGTACTTGTAGTGGAGCAGGATAGATTGTTCCAGAGTAAAGGACTTGAATAGGAAAAGGACTTGTGCTTAATAGAACGGACAGGAGGAGCCACTAAGGGACTACCCGTAGAGCGGAAAGAGTACTTTGTTGACAATTACAGAGAGAAGAAATCTTTGATATGAGTAGGTAACTGGTCATGAAGAGCTTTGAGATAATGAGAAATGTCTTGTAATAGATCTAGTTCTTGGTATTTGGTACTGGCTTCTTCAAAAATCTGATAGAAAAAAGCGTACTTGGTGCCCTTTACAAATTAAGGGAGTTGTAATTCGTTTCTTTTGTTGGGGGCACCAACATGGCCGTCTTGCCCTTTGTCGTATATTTGAACCCCCGGGGAGTGAGTGAAAACCAGCAATTCCGCGAATAGACATTGGTTTTATTATCATTTATTATTATTAACAGATTTAACAATCAACAACATATTGTAGATTTATTACAACTACTGTACTCGTCTATTTAAAGCATTTAAGGTTTTAACTATCACCGCGTTTATCCACATCTATCTTCTCCTTACATAGCATTGATTTATGTAAATTGATTTCTTGTGAGATATAACAATTGGTCATCCGCTATAAAACTCGACTAAGCTAGCACAACAGCTGAACGAGACGGCTGAACTGAGATCTCAACATCTAAAGTTCTTCCATGATAATATGAAGTGCCAGGTTCAATCGAGGGCTCATGAGATTGGACCAGAGAGAGTCATCAATTCACTCGATCATTAGAATTCGCTTCATCTCCACTCAACATTATGCTAGCTTTATCTACCAGAGCTCAGTAAATAATTAAATCAAGTTCGTATGACACGGCATTATGATATTTAATATCTAACTAATGTTTTGAAAGTTACATGTAAAAGTTTATGTGATAAACAGTCTTATCACACGAATCACGTATCAAGCTAATCTTGCAATTTATTTTGTAGTTTGTTGTGATTTTATTTCACACATCTAAAGGGCTCCATTTAAATGATCATCAGTGCTGAACTGAACACTTATGGGTAAAAGTTCAGCTCGTAAATGGATTGCTGTCAATATATACAAAGTCTAATGCATTACCAAAACAAATACTATTAATTCATTACAAATTATACGTTTTTGAGCACTTTGATTGGCTCCTAATATTAATTACCATACGTTAATAATTACGCGAACAAAATCGTGTACTTTGACCTTCTGGTGGGTAAATACTTGGGGTTTTTTTGTCTTTGAAAACTTAGTTTTGTTTACTGGTTTAACTAGTATTAAATCTAACCGACAGAGCGCAAAAAAGGCAAAGACTGCTATATTATAATAGATTGTCGTATTTACAAAGATGACTTTTTTCGGTGTCTTTTTTAATTTTGCTGAGATGGCTAAACATCTGACAACACACAAATCATTTCGAATAAAGCAACTGCAAGAAAACGAGGTAAAAGTTAGTTTTTGTCCTGATCAAAAGATCACCTCTCGCAAAGTAGCTAAAGAAAGTTCTATTTCTCAAAACTAAGTTTTTAAAACTCTCCGAGTTTTCTTTAAATAAAACTTAACCAACCTTAGATTCCCTTACCATAAAAATCCAATTACCAATTCTCCGCTCTGTCAATCAAACATATATTGCCCTGAGTCGTAGCTAAACGAATGCAAATACAAACTTTAAAGTGTTTCGTTTACCAGCTTAACCCCTTTCGTCCACATTAGTTTTAACAACAGTAGTCGTCTCCTCATAGTATCATTATGAGATCAGTTGATTAGTTGTAAAAATAAAGAATAAATCGATCACTTAAAATGTTTCAGATGAAGTGCAACATTCTCCTTGGCTCAATATAGAAACCATATGGAGAGAGACAATGAGAATTTTTTGATAAATCATGGAGTGAAAAGGTTACAACCAGGTGAGCGTTATCGTTGTATGGCCCTTATAATGAAATGAGATGTAAGAAGCAAGCACAGCTCAACTGTATAATAGTCAAGAAAATGGGATCTAAACTCATACAGATTGCACCAAAAAATCCCAAACCACAAACACGGCACCAACATGTGGATGCAGACACAAATTTATTTACACGAACTTCTAAGAAACCCTCGGCTGTTCGGGTACAAAAATCGCCTCCTTAAATGCCCTAAGGCGGAATGTCAACAGAGAATACGGGTTTTCTTTCTATCAAAACTGTGCTTGCTTAGCCTTATGTCACAATCTAGAACAGCAATCCAAACCTGCTTCGGTACTAGTGGGAGAGAGGAGAAGCGGAAGCACAACGGAAGCGGAAGTATTTTAGGTTCTAACAAACCTGCAGGAAGAAGCCTCATTTTCATGACGCTGTAATGTTTAACACGAGTCAGCGCTTCAAAACTCTCGGCCACACGCGATTTGCTCGATTCTTTTGTTTCTGCTTCCGCTTCTGCTTTCGTCTTTATAGCTTCCACTGGGACGGAAACAACGGAAGCAGAAACGGAGACTGGAGAAAAAGGAAACCTTCCGTTGTTCCGTCGAGCTTTCGTTTGTGATTCTGTCTCAGGGTTTTATGTGCTTTGTTTTTCTCTCTCTCCGTTTCTTGATTTACAGTGGATTAGAACAAACCTTTCGTCTCCGCTTCTGCCTGATTCTCAGGATGCCTCCGTCGCTGAGGTAAGGAAGGCTTCTTTTAAACGTTTCTTGAAAACTAATTTCCTCTTCTTTTAACCGGTTTCATGTTACAACTTTTTCACCAGTACGTCCTCGTTAATCCCAAATGTCAAACGTCTGGGTTACCCTTTCACTACCACAACGTTTATCAGTTTTTATCTTCTCCTTACAGAATCAATATAAAATACGTTGATTGGTTGTGTGAATAGAGCAATTGATCGACCACTCCAAACTTACTACGGAAGAGGTCCGAACAGGACCCGGATCTATTCTGTCCGGACCTGTACTGTGAAGACATATTCTGTTCCATATTTTGCCTTCTATTTCTGATCTGGATTGCCCCATGCAGTGATACTTATAATGCAGAAAATGAAATAATGATACATTACAAATTGAGTAGCGCAACTGGATTTAAATCTTAACTTAGGACAATTTTAAACATTGAATTCTGCTTCCAGCTAAGATTATAGCGTGTACTTAAATGAAATGCAGTACAATGCAGTACAAACCAATACAGTCTATCCATAAATGATTGTTTATGACTTACTACAAAATTAAAGAAAGCTAATGCATATCTCATCACACAGTTCAGTTCAACTAAAAATTTGTAAAGTATCATGCCTTAATTTCTGATGACAACAGCTTCGATAGACATCTGCAAGCTCAAGTTTTCAGAGTTTTCGTTGTCATCACTCAGAAAAGCAGCTGCTTCACCAAGTCATTTCAGCTTAGAACCTGTAAAGGTATCGAGTTTTTACCTTTAGAAAGATCAATGTCTATTGAAGACATCCGCAAGTTTATGTTTGCAGAAGCTTGAAAATTATTGTCATTCGGTAAGCCAGCTGCTTCACCCACAGCAGGATGAACAGCCATCTGGCGTGGGCGTGGTGTTGGGGCGACCTCGATTTTGCCAGTTTGGTTCTTCAGGCGCCAAATCCTGAAGGAGGTCTGGACCTAAAAAGTGGGTTAATAAAGACAATCGTAAATCTTCTGCAGTCGTAATAAGTAATTAGAAAAACAAGAAAAACATTGCTAGGGAAGCTGAGAAGCGATATAAAGCATGATCTGATTGGCTGAGCATCCCATTTATACAACTTTTAGAAATGTACTATCTTCTATAACAAATCCGTCAGTCTGGCTGGGTCTCTCACTGCTTATACTGGCTGATATCCCTGGATACACATTGATGTATTTTCGCATGCACGAGTGACAATAAGCTAAAGTTGTCATGCGTTTTAGTGACTGAAAGATTTGCGGCAGTAAAAGAAAATAGACTTAAACTAAAAATGGATATAAAACAGAGATAAGCGGTCTACTAGAAGTCTAAACTTTCGGTGTGCGACAAATGTTTGATTTAAACTCTACAAAGCAAGTAAAAACATACCTTTTCCAATATATGTTTCCTAAAACTTTTTTAAAAACCTTTTATACGTGCAAACTTTTCACGCAGCAATTGTTTAATTAAAAACGTACAAAGCAACTGAAAACTGCTGCTTAATATACACTTTTTCCAATATAAGTTTTCTTAAACATTGTTTTTTCTCAAAATCTTTTCCAAGAAGATTTATGCCAACTTAGAATTTCAAAAAATAACAGACTGGTCATAAATTAGCAAAAGGAGGTGGGGAAAGAAAAGGAGGCGACTACATTTTTTCAGTCACGAAGAAGAAGAGCTTAACTAACACTATAAAAGTGCCGGCGCCTATTTTGAACATCGTGCTACCAAGTTTTTCTGCTAATGTCACCTGAGCCTCTTAAACAGGAACGACTTGTATTGACAATTGTCATTTTAATAAGTATTTAGGAGAAGAAAAGCGTAGACATTGGTTAAAGACCGGCTGTTTTCGTATTTTATAAAGCAAAAACCGTTAGCTACAATGCAATTTTTTTGGGTACGTGCTCAATTTCGATTTCAGATATTCTTTCTGTGTTACGATTTACATTCATACTAATGTGACACCAAAAGCATGCGAAAAAGTGCCAGTTATGTTCAATATGAAAAAAAAACTTACCTTTTTATTCAAAATGCAGTGGAAAATAAATATCGCAAACCCTTGAAGCGAGTTAAAGACTGCGAAAAGGTACTTAACGACGACAGCTGCTGACCCAAAAGCCAGCAGGCCCAGGATCCAGGTGATACCCAAGAGTGGCAGAATGG
>JAOBYE010654407.1:0-11865 GCA_025403585.1 Parazoanthus swiftii
ATTTAAAATATCCCATGGTTAGCATTTACAGCAGAGGGATATTTGGTCGACGTCTGTCAAGTTTTTACAGGAAAATAGGAATCCAAAATGAAGATTTGCCCGTGGAATGGATAAAAATTGAAACCGAGTCCGCACTGCATAACTAGGGGTTACTTACAAAACGAACTAACAGCGGAGTGAGCATGAGTGAGTGAGCGAGAAATCACCCCCTCACAATATATCATCCATTGCACATCCGTGCAATAACGATTGAGTAAAGGAAAAAAAGGAAAGTTAAAAATTCGTTGACGTTCTTTGGCTCTCTATTGAGACCGATTCACACGTGACAGCGCTTTGCGCTCTGATTGGCTGAACGTGACAGCGCTTTCCGTTCTGATTGGCTCTGGCGTTTCCTGGCTGAATCAGGGGAAAAAAAAAACAAAAAATAAAAGACCCGAATTTAATACTCGCTCGCCTACGGCCGCGAGTAATAATTGGGAAGTTAACATTCCACTGTAATATTGAGAGGAAACAAGAAAAGAATGCAAGATATAGGAAGCTTTTATTGAATTCAATATCGTAATATCGTTATATATGTGCAATCAGTGCAGGTGTTTAATATAATTTATAGTAATATAAAATTTGGATTGGAAGTACTGGCTATTAATTTAAGTAACTCTAACTTATATTTTTTGTTTCAAGAATTAAAAGCCCAGGATCATTCATGTCTGCATGCTTTGTTTATGTTTTTGTTTTATCAAACTAATCAAGTGACTCACAGGCTGACCACAGTCCAATATTGTTTAAACTTGAGCTAAAGGTCATTTTAAATATTTTAGTAAGTGGGCTCATTATCGTATTATCACAGTGCTCAATACCATACAATTTTTTTTATTATCAAAGTACCAATACTTGCAATGCTTAAGAGAGAGTAAAGAAGGAAAATAGGTTCAGAATATGTGGTGTAAGCTAACTGCAGTGACCAGGGGATAGTCTGAGACAGTTAGCTGATTTATGTTGCAAAAAAAGGTCAAAAGTTAATGGAGCCAAATGTGAGTAAAGAAAATACAAAATGTAAAGAGAAATTAAATATAATAAAAATAAATATATTAAAAAGACAGTTGTTTCTGACTACATAAATATTGCAAAGAAACAAAGAAACTTGCTTTTAGATGACTGAATCTCAACTTACTGGAAGTTTCAACTGCACAAAACTAAAGCTGCAAGTAAACAATGTGAGATACAATAGCAGATCTGGTAAGTTAACAGGGATTATAAACTTCAGTACAAGTCTGATGTAGCTAGGAAATTTGGAGTAATTCATACATTTTTGTGCCGGTGGTCTTGCAAGTATACGTTTGGTTCAAGAAAATATCCATATTATCCCAATAATATAAGAAGGGTAATTGGAGTTCTTGGCCATGGGAAAGAGGGTAGTGGTGGTTCAGGTGGTGGTGTTTGGGGGGGGGGGGTGTCAGAAAAAAAGGTCCATAACTTTTTTTCAGAGTTGCAGTCCCTTGGGATTAATATGCTTGGATATTTTCTACCAAAATCCTAGCAAGGATTAGAGAAACTGTCTGCAAAGTAACTGTACTAATGTAACAGTCATCTCTTTGCTTGTGCTGTGACGTCACATGTTCATCTGAGTGATCCAGTTAGGCTTGCTTTTCTGCAATAAGTCAAAACCCAAAATGTTATTTTTACAATGATGCAGGTTAATAACAACTGACAACAATAACAATAACAAACAAATTATATTTCACCTTAAATTTAACGGTTTACATTTATTATTTAGTATATGTTAGTTAAGTATATTTCGTAGGAAGGTGCTGTCAGATTGCTTGGAATAACCATATATAATGCCAGAACAACTAACAACAGTAGGCGAAGCCTGCTGGCATGGTGTAACGGCTATACAAACCAGGCAACCAGAACTCTGTTTTGATTATAAATGTGAATGCAGTACAGTATTTTCGCAATGGATACAGAATACTGATTTGGGTGAACATAGCATGGGTTTCTAAAAGATAGTCTAATGAGGGATATGGAATACAGGCAGAGTGGGAGGTTTATCGAGGGCTATAGATACTCGCACAGTTGCAGGAAAACTGGTGAAAACAGATGTTGGAAAGTCCCCAGATTAATTAGCTTATGTAAGGCAGTAATGAAAAAGCTTGTAAATTGTAAGAAGGAATAAATCATGCAAGAAAATATAATGAAGACATACTCACTCTTGTCAAGCTCTGCATCTCCAGGATCGAACATGGTTGACATGGTCTGCTGAATGAGCCTTGAGAATGATCAACAAAAAGTTTACCGTAAGTCAAGAATTTATTTATCAGCAAATAATTTTACACATTGTTATGCCTATGGGAACACCATGCAAAAATTACATTTGGATGTTTTTTAAGTGTCGTTTAGTATTTTGAGGGGTAGTCTTCACAGTTTGAAAATTAAAGCTGTCTTTTAAGGCCCTATCACACAAGGGAGTGTTTTCTGCAACCTGAAATTGCAACATTGAGAAGCAAGTTGCAGAAGAAATTGTGCATTGTAACATGTCTGCAACTTTCAATAAAACAAAAAATTGCAAAGAAGTTGCAGCATGTATTGTAACATATCCACTGCAACCTGCTTTGCAACATACTGTTGCAATTATAGTGCAGGTCCACGGGCATAAGCGCCATTCAAAACTGAGTGTTACCAGGAAGCAATTGATGTATCTAGTTTTATCGCAAACAAAGAATGAGTTAGAAAATGAATGAGGTGCAATCAGGTTAGGAAAAGAGTTGTGAATGCCTGACATATACTAGCAACTTAATTGCAACATTTTGTTATTTTTGGTATTGTATTGCAGGTTGCAGAGAAGGATTGTTTCTTCAGTTGCACAGAATATGTCATCTGATTGTGGATCATGTAAAAACTATGACTGTACTGGTAATTAATAAGGTTCCTGTCTGGTATTTCTTGGCTAAAAAATAGAAAGTTCAGTATATTTTTTGGTCTGGGGTTAAACTTGACTTTTGGCTCCTCCCCTATCATTTTATTCAAGGTGGCACCACCCACCCCTCCCCCAGGGTTCCCATGATCCCACTGTCAACTTGATACCTGCTGACAATCCATGAAGAGTGTTGTGCTATATAGGCAAGACCCAGGATTGGGTTGGGGGAGAGCCAAACCTCTTCCAGCTTGTTGGCGAGTGTGACGGTGATCAAATGAGCACAGCGCTCAGCAGTCATCTCGGATACCCCCTGCTGACTGACACTTGGACCATCGTATTTCTATGGCACATATGGACAAGAGCAAGTTTGATAAGTTGATGAGATTTTCTTTAGTAGTGACTCTGAAAAGCCAGTTTTTTTATGCGTTTCTAAATTGAAAAATTCAAACTAAATTTGAGGGGATAAAAGGAAAATATATCAACCGGAATCAAGTGTATCAGTTAGGATTCACTGACCACAGCACATCAAGGCTGACTGACCGTGTCTATATCTCCCATCATTGCATTCTTTACAGCATTGGAAGTCACTGCTCCAGGCATGGCAAAGGTAACAGTTATATTGCTGGATGCTACTTCGTTCCTCAGTACTTCAAAAAATCCCTGCAACAGTCAAACATTGCTAAATTGTGTCTTAATTTCTTGGGAGATACTCTTACTACGGAGCTGTACTGAAGTGTACACAAAGGGTAGAACAGTCTGTACTGTCTGCGGATTGAGTTTATTATATAATTATATAAACTATATAATTATATACCATTTTATAATTATATATCATTTTATAATTTATTTTGCACTTCCCATGGGAGATGCTATATATTGTGGTGCCAATGTATCCCGAGTCTCTCAAGCTATTAAGTTTGAATTATAAGGGCCAGCATGTAACTTTCTTGTCACTATCTAAAAATGAGTATCAGTACCAACTTCTTTTGAAGTATTTTGTAAACATTGCCACTGACCTGAAAATGGTGCCTTATTGATTTGTTGCTTTACATAGGCAGGGCCGTAGCTAGTGTCAGGCAGGGAGGGCAAATGCCCCCCCTAAATTTTGGACCGGAAGTTGGTTTTAAAGAATAACTATTTTCAGTACAATGCAGTGATTAGCAGGGCTATAACTAGTGTCAGGTGAAGATGGCAAATGCCAGTCCCTCAATTTTGAATCTAGCTACGGCCCTGATAGGTGGCCACATTTGACTATTTAGCTTAAGGAGTTAGGAGTTAAGTGCTACATTAAAATTAATGCAAAAAAACGTGACTGACAAAAGGGCAAAAAAAAAAAAAGTTACATGTAGTCCATTTTTTGCAGCCATAGAAGAGCTTGCTCTTGGAAAACCTGTAAGTTAATACGGTAAAAGAATATTAAGGTTGTCATCAAATGTCTATTTGGAATTTGCAAAATGACTAATAGTATTTATCCTTTTGACTTAGAGGTCATCCTGTATATTCATATAGCTTATCAGATCAGAGGAGATTAGGCAGGGGGTGATTATTCTTTCGACTTGGACTGTTTTTTAAACTATAAAAACTGTTGGTGATTCATTTAATTTTTGTAAAACAAATTTACTTGTGAAAAATGGCCATTTAAAAGACTTTCCAAAAAAATTCCCAGGAGAGTATGCATTCTGACTGCTCTAATATATAACTCAAGACCATACATTAACTGGTCAATTAATATTGACTAATACCCGGCAAAGACTAGTGAACTCTCTTTTTTTTTCTCATTTTATCTTCCCCCTCCTCCTTTCCCTCCCTTTAAGCACTTGATATACTGGCTAAGTGAAAATCTGCTGTCAGTTGTTCGAGTAATTTGTTCTCAAGTTAATGTGTCACTGAATATATAGAAAAGCAACAAAGCTCAACAATTGCAATGCAAATCCAAAACTAACCCATGTGCAATACAAGTGCTGTGACACACACAATATGTCCACTCTGCCTCTCGATCATGTGCGGTAACACGCTCTTTGTTAAGGAAATTGTGCCCAGCAGATTTCCTTGGATAATTTTCTTATCACCAGCAAAAGATGTCTTGACCACTTCTGCCAGCATTGCAAATCCTGCATTGTTTAGGAGTATGTCGATCTAAAAGAAAGCATTAGGTTTTACAAAAATTGTAAATCAATTAAATTACCACAACCTGAGATGAGGAAGGTATTTTTCATAACAAACTGGACCCAGGCTAGGGGAAGAGGGTGCATGAGAATATATGTCAATTGAAGACTGAAATAAAATCGACACTGTCTGTCAGTTCATGATAGAATCCAAACTGAGACTGGCTATCAATGGTTCCTTCCTGAGTGGTGAAATTTTGTGTGGGTGTTCCTTCACATAGGCTGTAACATTAACAGGTATATATGTGGTTCCAGCTAAGGGTATATATTGCTTTTGAGTGGTTTTGATCTAAGATTGGTTGCCTAAATTAACTGCTAGTATTTTTATGGTTTGGTCTGAAAATGGAAATTGTTTTTGGATGAAATTGCTGACAGAGATCTGCTCAGATGTGTCATTATGGCATAATTGAAAGAGTTCTTCCAGCTGAAAAAAAATCAGTTTTCATTTCGGGTTTGAAAGGGGGTAGGAAAATTTGCATAATTTAGTCTAAAATTGGGTGGGGGTTTCAGAAAGCATGCTGCACCCCCTTGCAGAAAAGGTAGCAGGATCACTGGGACACTAAAGCAATCAAACACTCTGTTTGTCATTTGTTGTCAGTAGCAATAACCAAACTTTCTCAAGTTTAGAAAGAAATTCAACCTCACTTTCAGGAGCCTTAACATAATTTCCAGTAGTTTAGAAATTTAGAAAACTTTAAGTTTTGCCTACATTTTTCCGCAATTAATTGAAGTGACCCGCCTAAAAATATTGAATTGCTAACTAAAAGGCTAAAAATAATAAGCAAATCTGACCTCACCCTCTGCCCCCTCTCACTGTGGGTTTGAACATTTGATTGACCCACAAATTCACTGCCAGACTGATTGGACTGGCCATGATTTTTCAAGACTGGTATCTAAACTTCTAAATAAATGTAAGTGGTGGATTAAAGTTGTTGTAAAATGTACTTTTTAATTCAACTGGTTCAATTGGTTATATATCAAGTTTAGTAAACGAGAGATCATTTCAGTGATCGGGGGGGGGGAAATGATGACTGACTGAAACTCTTGTCTGTTTTCAGACCAATTACTTTGTTCTCCATTTTTAAGCCAGTGTAGCAGCAAATTCCCACATTTCTTCCAAAAAATTATACCTGATTTTGGAAGCTACACCTAATTTCAGGCCAAAGAGGCATACACCTATAGCTTGTTGGAGCACCCACCTGGATTAACAAATTTCCTGCTTTCTTGATTTTCCTCCCACATTTTGACTTCATTCAACTTTCAGTTGCACTCTATAGTGTTCTCTTTTAGTACATTTTTAAATTTATTTTATTCTACTGTCGAAAACCAATTAATGCTTCAAATTCAGAACTCCCTTTGCCAAGCTTGGTACCAGAAGCAACTGCATTGCCAAAAGCTGCTGAAATGAGGTCTAAAGCGAGAAAAGTGCCAACTGCTCAGCGTTTGACCCTAATCTCCCCTTTCAGATCTCGAACCTGTTTCTCTGGCCACTGGCCAGCCAGATTTTAATAGCAAGCGAGTTGCCTCTCATAGCCAGGGTATCTCTTCAAATATATTTGCATTCAAATACAAATCACTTCAATTTAAAATTTCCCAATTTGGCTATGCCACTGAGGCATTTGAAAAGAAATTTCAAAACACTTTGAGATCTATTAAAGTGCTCAAAGTCTTCAAAATTTTTCTCCAAGGTTTTAAAATTTCTTCAATTATCTCCCTCTCCCAGCCTATTATTTAAATTAATATTCATACCTGTCCAAATTTGTTTAGCACTTCTTGCATCAGTGCCTTGTGTGATTCATGTTCGGCGAGATCAAGGGGCAGCACAAAGAAATCTTCATGTCTGTTGCTTATATCTTTTAGACAAAATCAGAAAACAGTTCAATATCTGTAAAATTTAAGAAACCAGCTTCTGTCAGCAGGGAATTCATTTGCACTAACACAAAAAAGAAAAAATAATTAGTTTTCTTGGACCACAAACCAATTCTACAGGTCTTCAAAAAAACTGCCTTACTGTTGATGTTGTTGAAACAAAACAAAAAAAATGTTTTGGCATTCTAGCATTAGGTGGTCTTGTTTAGTATGAAGAAATGGTAACTATTACAAATATGTTTACCAAAAATGTATTATTTTCAACGTAATTAAATTTTTGTCAAAAAGGTTTTCATATTGCTCATTTCTGTTAAAAATAATAGAATTAATTCGATCACAATGCGACAAAAGCTGACACACTGAAATTATGCGTGAAATGTTAATCTTGTTTTCGGGGGCGGTAGAGTGTGAATTTAATCTGGTTACTTTGTGACCGCTGGTAAAAAGAGATAGAGAGAGTTCAACTTTACGTAATCACACACCACGCGCGCCGTATTTCATGAAGGCAAAGATAATATTCAACCAATATATACTTTTTGCTGCATGTTTCGTCTTAATGTTTGTTCTCTGCTCTGCGTGAGCAGATCTTTAAAATATGCAACCATAAATGACATTTCAATATTGAATAAAACACATCTTCAATATTTAAATATTGAAACAATTCATCCTCTTAATTTTTTGGCTTTGTTTGTTGAGCAAGTTATTAAGAAAATGAATGACACAGCTGTCAAATATGTTGCGCTGTATTATTAAAATTGCAAAAGGTGTCTTCATGTTAAAAACCACTTTTTGGCACATACATATTTGTGCTGGTTTAGCGCTGGAGGGGACGGAAGTTTTAAACCAAATTTCATACCAAAACTCCAAACGACAAAATATTCGACCGCGAGTTTGGTTTCACCTCGTTCGCGAAGAACAAATAACAGTTCATGGCAATTTAAAAGACAATTGGTTAATAGGGGCCTGCAGTGGTGTGATACTGATTACAGTTCTGTTAAAGGCTAAACTCACCAATACATTTCTGCTTCACTCTTTCTAATTCTTCTTTCCTACGTGAAGAAAGAACCACCTTGCAGCCACAGCGAGCCAGCTGATATGCCAACTGTTCGCCGATCCCGCTCGACGCACCAGTCAACCAAACAACTTTCCCGCGAAGCTCCAACGAAGGTTTGGCGCCAAACTTTTCGTACAAACCCAGGGTAAGATCGGTGTCCGACAGCAAAACTAGTGTTGTAAAAATTACGAGCAAGGTGCTTGAAACCGCAGCAAAGTAAAGAAATAACTGCAAGATAAACCAAAGCATCCTGAATTGAATGTCTGTACTTGTGTTAACTGTTTGCACAACACCTATTTATACTGCTCATCTGAACTCGGCGCCCTCCACAGGTTGCGATGTTGACTGAGTATTGACAAAACGCACGCGCAAATAATAACATTACACAGATTCTTGCTCCGGGGACATTCCGATGCCGTGCGCGTATGGTAACAAATCGCTCCTCCCCCTTCATAAATTATTCTTTGAAGAAATGTTTTGATTGATGCCAAAGATAAATTGTTTGTTTGTAAAGTACTTTTTGCTAATCCCATTTTCATTTGTCTTTCTGTAAAACTATTTAGTAATTCGCTGTAAAACTAGTAGGAAATTTACATACACGCCAACTTTGGTGAACGACCATTTAGACTTTAGTACTAGTAGTACTAGTAAACATTATAGGGGGCGCTAAAAAGTAAACTATAAATATTAGAAAATCTCAAGTTATCAGCAAACCATAGTTTTCAGGCGAAACATGACTTTCTGTGTATGTGATTATGATTATTCGTATATACCTCTTATTAGCCTCGTTTGCTCGGTCCGTACGGCAAGTTATGGACCGAGTTTTTTCCTACCTTTCAATCATGGCCTAAAGGCCATGTTACACTGCGCAATTTTCTCAGCAACTTGTCTCGCAATGGCATTGCGAGACAAGTTGCTGGAGAATTGCACAGTGTAACATGGGTTGTCTCGCAATTTTTTTGTTGCGGGAAGCGTTGTACGAAGTAGAGCTCTACTTTTCGCAACGGATTGCAGCAACTGGCAGCACCATTGCACAGTGTATCACCCCTCCAGTAACTTTTCTCGCAATTTTACGGCAGTTTTAACAAGGGCGCATGCGTACACTTCTCGTTTTTCGTTCCGAGGAGCTGGGTACAAGAGTAAGCTTACCTAACACGGCCAAAAACATTGCAAGTTGCTGAAATGGATTTGTAGTGTAACACCCAACCTCGGCAACTTGCAATGCTACATTTTCAAGCATTGCGAGACAAGTTGCTGAGAAAATTGCGCAGTGTAGCAGGGCCTTAAGCGAGTAGCGCGCGGGCCAGGAAAACAAGGAAGGAAAAAAACGATGATCCATTACTTGCCGTACGGACCGAGCAAGCGAGGCTAAAAAGATGTTAATGATATGGCTTTTGTTGATTATTTGAAAAAAAAACTGTCAATTTCTTGACTCGAGTCTTGGTCTTCTTTTAGTTCTGCTCCCTCCAGTTATATCAGGATACAATTTGATTTTGAAATTAGACAAGTCAAAGTTGTCGAGTTGTTGGAGCATTTTGAGTGTTTTTTGTTTGCAAAACAATACTAGAAACGCAAACAAACTTTGTAAACAGAGCTAGAGTACCGTATAGCGTACGACCACTCGACCAATCACAGCACGCTAAATTAGTCAGCCATGTAATAAATGATAATATGTATTAACAAAAGCAAATTATCGGGTGTGAAACTGGACAATGTATGTGTTTTTTGTATACACTGTAAACGATCTCTATTTGTGTATACTGGGGGAAAAAAATGGTCATGAAGCAAACTTGACAACTTGCCCGGGATTGGACTGCGTGTGCTGGCATAAGTAATTTCAAAAAGAAAATGGGGCGTGAAACTATTTAGACAGAGCTGAACACTGTCTCATTCATGACCTGGATATGTGTATGAATAATTAAGTAAACTAGTAGACACAAATTTTCGGGCGTGAAACAATCTTCAGTGATAACTTGCCAAGGGTTGCCACTTTGTGTAGTAATAATACAAACGGGTTTGGAGCATGTGGATTTTCTTTGTAAACTGACACAAATGAGAGCATATATACAAAAGTAAACTTCATGGATTGCTCTGAGACCAATGCACTCACGAGTCTTTTTTATGATACAATGAGGCATATTCCATAGTAAATTAATTGGTTTGCCGATAAGTTGTCAGAAAGGGGCATCCTTTTTCCTACGGACATGTTCAACTAGCACGGAAAATACAGTTTGTAGTGTGGTTTGGAAATAAAGTTTGAAACACAAATGTTTCGTCACCTATTTGTTCGGGAAGACGTGGGCAGCGTGACCGTGGGAGGGAAGCCCGGACGTGTAGATGTACAGGGTTAAAGGCATGAGGGAAAATCTGTAGTTTATGCTTTAAAATCAATCCGGCAGTATTGTCTCAAAATTCATATAACGTCATTGAACAAGAGACCGATATTCCGTTTGAAGCTGTTTGACGTACAGCTAAATACATGAAATCAAAAAGTTTGACACAGCCTAAGCGAGGGCGCGTCTGAAGGCCCCTCAAGTACTCTTTATTTTAATACAATTTGGAACACCTTTGACAAAGGAGATGAATTTTCCTGAAGATTCCTCTAAATTTAAAAAATACTTTGTAAATACTTTGGTTGAATATTTTTATAACTGTAATGTCTAATATGTTACCACTTTAAAGTCGACTTTTTGGTTTCTTATGAATTGCACTCCGTAATTGTGAAGCGAGTTTATACAAATAACCTTGGTAGAAGGCGCCGATTCATTGTACAATTATCTCGATTACAATATTACGTTTACAAAATGGCATCACATTCTAGTTATATTAATGAAATACTGAATTTCTTATATCTTTTTCGTTCTAAAATAAGTACGTTAAAAATTTTGTCGCAATTTCGGTCTAGAATTGTAAACTATGATCATCTGCAAACTCGAACATTTTGTCAACACTCAACCACTTGATCAACTATATGATGCTATATCATACCTATATCCTTTTCTTACATACGGTTGTGTGGTATGGGGTAGCACGTATTGTTCAAATATTAAACCATTAGAAATCCTACAAAAGAGAACAATTCGTATTATCAATTCCGTTAAATTTGATGCACACAGTAGTCCTCTCTTCGCAAAAACTAAAACTTATCAATTTGCATGACATAATCATGCTCTCATTGCATGCTTTATGTGTTAGTACTCCAAATGTAATCTTCCAAGTGCTTTTGACAGTTTTTTCACTGCTATCAGCACAAGACACAATAACGGCACTCGCTTAGCATTAAAATCCGTATTTGCTTTTCCAAAAATTAGAACGAACTATGGAAAATTACACTGCATGTAGATATTTTGGCCCAAAAACCTGGAACGGGATTGAAGAGCAGTCAAAAACTTTAAGTTCAAAGAACGTTTTCTTGATGAAAACAAAAGTAATAATATTTGAGATCTCCTTAGATTTTTTTTTACCCTATCTCTCTTTTCTTCCATTCGTGGCTTTTTTTCTTTGTTTTTCCATTTATAATATTGGGATTTTTTTTTGATCCACTTTCCTGCCATGATGCATAATTATCTGATTTACTTAAAACGGAAAGGGCACCTGACTAGATAAACTTCTTAAGAGTTATTGCGGGTGTCCAACCACAGCAATTATGTCTTACTTTAACATTTAATTTATTTGTAATACATTATGAAAATCGTACCTACTAGAATGTTGCGGAAAACCTTAAACATACACTGGAGCAGTCTTACACCGAACCAATAACTTCAGACCCGTAGGCAGGGGGGGGGTGCATTTGCCCTCAATTTGTGCAATTTAGGGGGGGCATTTGCCCTCCCTGCCTACATTCAACATAAGACTCGTCA
>JAOBYE010654518.1:0-11865 GCA_025403585.1 Parazoanthus swiftii
TGAGGAACTTCATTCATGCGTGAACGCACGCACGCTAGAGTTTCCCGCGCTTGGGAGACCGCACTCCTTCAAAAGATTTAAGTTTTGCCAAAGTTTTGAAATGAATGATCGAGTCGCTCCGTTTTCTCCCCTTTTATCTTTCTGTGAAGCAATACAACGATTCAAAGCTGATAGCAATTTTATTTTTGCAGTGACTTTCAAGAGAGAAACCAAACTGTCTGTGATTTCGTCCGAAATCATGACACTGTCGCGATTTCGTGAAAAATCACGACAGTAATCTGGTCTGTGATTGGCTGAAATTATTTTAAAGGATGATAACCTCCGATATTCGTATAGTAGAAGTTGTGTTGTATAGTTGTTCGTTGCGCATCGCTTGGTTTTCCCGCCATTCGTTTGTTTTCCCGCCGTTTGTTTTCCGTGTGGGCCGGCCGTCGTGTGCAACCAACCTTTGATGAAATTTTTGTTTAGTTGTTTTGTTTTCACTTTAAGAGTATTGTTTACTTACGAAAGAGTGAAACACCAAGAAGAAAATTCAACACAAGATTTTGCTTTGCTTGAGGATATTTTGACAGCCGTGAACTCAATTAAGCAAGAAAACGTTTGCACGATGGCGAAAATGGAGAATGGACCACTCAGTTGAAATCTCAATTGAAAAACACGAGTCGGACTTTTTCTGTTGTTAAGCTTGCATCAAACGCCATTTGAAGATAAAGTATAGATGCAGCAAAACCTCTCCTCTGGATTTGAGTTTGTAAATATGTGAGTAACTCCTTTTGCTTTTAAAATGTTTACTATTTTCTCTGAAACTATACAATATCAAACACAGCATTTTGCCAAGGCGATTTTTAATCTTAACTTTCATAACTTAAAAGTGCAAAAGACCGATCATTGTAAACCATTTAGAAAAAAGAAAGGGAACTAATTATCAGCCGAAGTTGTTGATTCAGTCATCAATCGTTTTCATTTTAGAAGTTTATGCAAACGTTCGCTTGTGGAATCTGTCCCCCCCCCTTCTTTTTTTGGTATTTGCCCACCCCCCTCAAATATCTAATGGTCCGTCCCTCATATGAATAAATAGTTCTTTTAAGTGATATGTGATCTGTGTTTAGAGGTTAAAATGTTTGCGCAAAACATTTATACAATATACACTTTGTGTATTTTCAGTGAAAACCAAATCCCAATTCTAAAAGGAAAGCCCGGCACATGTTCACATGGGGCAGTTCAAGCATTTGTCAAAGAAACAGAAACAGCGATTCTGAGCCGTCAATACCATTAGATTGCGGCGTTGGTAGAAAATATATTTTCTCGCAACTAGCCGTAATATAATGTGTGCTAACGGCTCAGAATCGCAATTAATTTATAATATAGCAACACTGGCAGGGCAACTATACGGGGCGATTAACAACATTTAATTATAGGACGATATTTAGATAATTAGGACGATAGTTTAGATAAATAAAAGCCCTATACGGACGATTGGGACGATCGCGAGCGATCAAAATAATATATATGGGAACCACCCTTAGTTGATCGGCAGGATCTGAAATACTCAAATCTATCTCAGAATGCACTGTGTATTTTCAAGGACTCATGAAGTCACACACTATCGTTTTCAGAATTCCGAGCAATTGAGACGACTGTATGGAATCGATAGTCGTTTGGGCTGCCACGATAATTTATGTCGTTCTAAAAGCGAATGGGATGGCGCGGTCGATTATATACAAAGCCGATCAATTTTTTTTCATTTAAACCCTTTGACGTATTGATGAAAGTGAGTTAAATTACTTTGTCGTCTTCCTCTTGCAGGCAAAATGCTCGTCATTGGTTTTCTCCTGTTGCTTTTCCTTTCCATGTACGAATGTAAGTATAAAATATAAATGTCATGCTGTTTAGGTGATCAGTGGATATAATCTGAATAAATTGGGTTTGCAAACTATCTGAGTGTATTTTTTTTGTATTTTTTATGTAGGTTAAAAATGAAACGTTATTGATTTTTCGGTCGCTCGCAGCGATTTATATCGATTGGAGTAGAGAAAAACTTAGCACAACTGAGATTTAAATTAAATTGATGGTCCTTGTTTTCATGTAGGAAACGTAGGTACAGTTTTTGGTGAATTTGTTTCAGCTCATTCTGTACAGTTTTTTTTTTAACTTTCGACGTTGTATATATTCTTGATGATACTGAATACACTGTTCAAGCGATCAGTAGACACGATTTGATTAAAATGGGTTTGTGGCTGATCTGTAAAACCTTTTTATCTTGTTTGTATGTAGATTATAATATTTGTTTTAAAATATATAAAATGTTACTGAATTTCAGATCGCGGCCTTCGCATCAGAGTAACAAGAAAACGTGACATAAACTAAGTTTTAAAATGAATTTATTTAACTGACGACCAAAACCCAGTAACATTTTGAACAAACAATTTAACTTACTTACATAAAAAAAAATATTTGCAGGTCATTAAAACCCCATTTAATTATATAACAAATGAGTACTTATGTACACGACTCATTTGCTAATGTATAGTAAGTGTTTGTGCCACAAGGGCCTTGGATGCACGAAACAGAAAGACTTTGATTATCTATGCACGGACGTGTTTGACATGCGAAAACTGTTTCTTTGACAACTGCTTGAATTGCCGCGTGTGAACGTGTGTCGGGTTTTCAGCTTTGAACTGGGGGTTGGTTTTTGGAAATCCATCCTTCTCTTGTCAACAATTGACCATTTGTACTCTTTAATGTGGACAGAGAGGATCTATGTACAAGGGGAACAATTAAGTTTTTATGTTTATGATAAGCACACTGTATGGAAGACTGGTTTTGACTCGTATTTAGACATTACACGACCTCATTGTATGGTCCATAGCAAACCATGTATATTTCAGAAGCATGTTACGATACTTAAAATTAGTTAACAGATTTACCACTCATAACATTATTTAGCGAACAACTTAAACATTGTAGCCTTCTAGGTTGGAGAAACAAGCGACGCGAAAATAATCACTTCTCGAATCGATTTTTATTCCTCCCACGTCATTTTATTTCTCTTCACGGTTCTCTCTTTTAGTTGTCTTGAAGACTCGGTTTAAGGCTATTAAATTTGTTTATCTTGGTAGTCCTTAAGTTCCTTAATTAGTAAATATAGACAACTAGATAGTTAGATAAATTGATAAACAGCTAAGTACTTGTACATGTATAGACAAACACATGTACCATAGGTAGATGAACATACAGATACATACATACACACACACATACATACACGTACACACACACATGCAGACAGACATACGTACATATATACATATAATTAGGTAAACAAACAGACACATTAGGTCTAACGACATCCATTACCAGTGTAGCCCAAGGGGAACACAGCAAACTTTTTTCGCATTGTCATAATCAGGTACGAGTGACACAATCTCCAACCAGCCTCGTTATAAGTCACTCGGTTGCTATGGAGACAAAGGTGGTGCCAATCGTGCTCTGGGAATATACCTAAGGAAAGCACGTGGTGTGGAGAGCTGTTATTTGGCAGTGTATAGCCTGGGTTACGACTTCTTTGGAATTCAGAATGGAGGAGAGTGCTGGACGAGTGAACACGGGAAACACACATACAACAAGTACGGAGAGTCGAGCGCTTGTCACGATGGTCTTGGAGGGAAATGGGCAAACAATGTCTATCAGATAAGTGAGTGAATCAGAATCTGGTTTGCTTGTGAGGTCATAGATGAATCTTGAAAATGGAGATTTTGAATTCATTTCAAACCTTTGAAGTTGTGAGTTAAAGCGTATCATTTTCAGATCTCCATCTGTATTAGATTTGTACTGTAAAGTGCATGGCTAAAATCTAGTTTAGAAATTAGAAGAAATCGAACTTTCGTTTTGCTTTGCGACCTTGATATTGGTACGATTTTAAGAGGTCAACCTTTTTGAAATACTTGTATGCATTCTTTATTCAAATAAACCACTAAGAATGGCCTTCACGTGCGAAAAATAACAAAACAGAAAAACCGGAAAACAATAACATACTTGGAAAACTAGCAAAAAGCAGTCCGGGGCAGTCTTGGCTGATTGATGCTTAGGTTATTCGTTATACGACAATTTTACTGGCACACGAAAGAAGCTCCTGTTGTAGAGATTGGGTGTCACAGCCGTCGCAAAGTATTTCACAGGTTTCTGTTAAAGGCTAATATTGCTCTTCACTGTTTGCTGTTAAAGGCTGCCTCTAGGATCTGCTTGAGCTAGTTACTATACTGTCTATACAAGAATAGGTATTTTTTTTCAAATGATGCGACTAGCTTATCAATAAAGAGCACGATGTTAGCAAATAATTTAGCTTCCTTGACACTGCCATTTGGTAAATCAGTCAACAGCAGCCTCGCCGAAATATCCACTTACAACCAAGATGCTTCCTGTTTTCATCTTCTATAATTACTGTGTACTTTTATCAAAAAAGCGCATATGAAGTTTATTCAGTCAGTACAATAGAGAAGCACCAAGTTGCAAAGTTTTGAATTAACATAGAAAGTTCACGGGCTCTAAGATGTTTAAACAAACTCGCGCGAAGAACCTTGGGTGTAAATTAGTTTTCAAAAATATCAAATTATTACCTTTGTTGCTTTTAAAAGTGCTCGACATATTGAAATTTGTTTTATCCAGGACCCAAGAGGTTTGAGGTCTTTCAGCAAATTCCGTCAATGTCTGCAATGTTCGTGAAAACCTTTGTAATTGACGATGAGCAGTTCTTGCTAATTGGTAATGGGGCTCCGAAGGCCAGTACTGCAGAATCCAACCTTTATAAACTGAAGAACTGGAAGTTTGCGCTGCACCAAACATTAGAAACAGGAGGCGTGCAGGACGCAGAACACTTTGTTGCTGGTGGAAAGCATTTCCTGGTAACTGCCGCTTTGAAGTTCAAAAGAGGCGTCAGCGTTTATCAGTGGAAAGGTGGTAAATTTGACAAAGTCAACGAGATTACGAACGAAGATTGTAGAGATGTCAATGCCTTTACGATTGGAAGCGAAACGTTCCTGGCGATCTCTCTAACCTTGAAAAAGCATGTGGCTATCTACAAATGGACTGACAACAACATTGCAATCAAAGTTCAAGAGATAAACTTGCCAAAACTTCCAGTCGTTTCCAAACCTATCACAATTAAAGACCACGTCTATCTCGCTATCGGTCAGATGATTGGAACTCTACAAGTCTTAATGTGGGATAATGGGAAATTTACCATGTTCCAAGACCTTGGAACGAAGATGGCGCAAGGCATTCATTCATTTGAAGGCAATTCGGGCGAACTTTATATGGTTGCGGCTAATCCAAGAAAAAATGCCACGATTTTTCTCTGGAATGGCAAACAGTTTGTTGTTCACCAATCGATTGAGGTTTATCGACCCACATACAATGCCTTCGTTTCCTTCAAAGACAAAGAGAATACCTTCCTGGCCGTCGCTAACTACAGAACAACAGAGCAAGGGTACAACACCATGTCCTTCGTATACAAGCTGAATGGTGACAAGTTCATTCCCTACCAGAAGTTGCAAACATTTGGAGCTCGGGGTATGGCAGCCTTTACCTATAAGGGCCACAAGCTACTGGCTGTTGCAAATCACCGAAATAACAACCGCGATGCTGTGATTAACAGCACAGTGTTCATATGGAAATAGCTAACGCTATGTGAAGTGCAATGAACAATTAATAGAGTGCAGTAAATGATTTGGTTATTTTTAATATGGAAACACTGATTGTAACTGTAAATGTTTCCATTTTCTAAGTTTAAATAAATTTTACTGTGCTACAGAAATATTACACACAGTTGAGTTTATTTTTCATAGAGCACTTACGCGTGGGAATTGGGAATTTTCACTTGATGGGAAGGTGGCTAAAAGCGCTCAAAATTTAGGAGTTTTGACCTAAAACCTTCATCTCAGCGATTCTCATAATTGTTTGACTTCGGCTTAAAGAGACTATCAGAAAGAGTAAAAGAAAGTCTTGTATCTTAGTTTCTAAGTGAAAGACAAATGGTAGATTTGCTACAAGTCGAGTCATGAGTCACACGAGACGAAGTATCTCAAGAAACAACCGGTGGTTGCCAGGGGAGGGTGATCATTCAGCACGTGACAAAAAAACAACCAATCAGAATGAGGCAAAATGGATGCATATTTTTATTTATTATCACCCTCACTGGGTGGTTGCTAAGTTATCTATGACCGGTAGAGAGAACGTGGACATTTCTAGCAACTTCTTAAGGCCTGCGCTTGTTATTGCTGACTTTTATGAAAAAGGACAGCGAAGTTGCTATTTGTATACTGAAAGAAATTGAAACTCTGAAATTTTACATACACAGGGAGAAATCCCATCATTTGACAAGTTGAGAGATCAAGGAAGATGATGAAAATGTTGGAAAATGATGGATATCCAGTATTGGCAGATGGTGGTTATACAACAAAATAAATGAAGGAAAATGTTAGAACTAACAACATTTTAGACCATTTCAGACGATGGAAGTCCGCTATTTTAGATTATGTGTATCCATCATCTTCCATCATATTCCTTCATTTTCCAACTTTTCCCATCGTTTTCCCACTTTTCCAGCATCCGAGATATTGGAAAAGCCACTAACATGCCACTGAGTTGTCCAATACTCTTGGAAACCTGTCCACCGTTTCATCGTGCAATCGAGTACATGTCATTTGTATTTCTGCTTTGTGTTTATATGCAACTGGAACTTGTTCAATTCACTCTCTTCAAACTAAACAATTTTTTCATATGCAAAACATAGTCTGAAGGTAGCTGCAAGAGCCCAATATTTTTTCGCTAAAATTGCATTCGAGAAGCATGGAACACGGCCGTATCGCTATATCTTGTTGTGGGTTTTTGAACAATGTTAAAAAACTAACAAATTTGTCACGCGTTCACATTTTGCATATTTTTGTCGCATAAGTTATGTGTAATTATGTTAACATTAGTATCACTAGCAACCCATTTCATTTTATCTGACTGCAGCTGGCTGGGGGGCGGGAGTCAATTTTACCCCTCTACCTCAAACTAATGAGTTAGTGTTGCGGCAATGACAACGGCTTTTCTAAGCTGAAATCCGTCATTTTGACTGCCATACTGCTTTTTATCGCACTGCTGTTAGAACCATGCATTGCTGCATAAGAGTACCAGTCGAAAACTAAAACGAAAAAGCAGTAAAACTCAAAACGAGTTTTAAACAGTGAGTTCTCTGAAATAACCAGATTTTGCCGATCATAAATCAACCAAAACTTTTGTCCCGTGGCTTTTTCCGCCAAATTGTGACTAACGATTAATCATTTAGTTGGTTCTAAACAACGTTTCTCTTGTGAAGCTGCAGCTGGCAAAACACTACGACAGTCGGTAATGGCAAACCAAAATGTTCCTTAGGTCCAAGATATCTAACAGGGGCCATATGACTCATGCCTTGGTGCGGAAAAAGTCGTTTTGATAACTGGCTCCTACATTCCCAGAGTTATCGTGAAACTGCATGCGATTTTCAGTTTTCATCCTTGTGCGTTCTGGAAAACAGTCATGTGTTTTTCTTTTTATAAAATAGTGATAAGTTAATAAGCAAAAATCAGAATGTAGTTTTAAAACTGAAAAATGGTTTCGATTCGAGTGCACAAGCAACTCCATTCAAAAGAAAAAACATATATTAATGAGTTAGTTAGGCGATTTCACTGCAAGTCATTAAGGTTTCGGGTAAACAAAAAAGAAGCGGTCTTGTTTCTTCATTTTCTTGAAAATGAATATGGCATGTACTTCTAAAATATATGCGAGAGTTGACAGGCGGTGAACGGTCGATTTTGGTATAAAATTACGCACTCAACCTTTAACTGTTAGTTTGTTTCAAGTATAACATACTACACACGTCTTGCCGAGCAAAGCATTTGCCTAATTACTGGGAATAGCCTTGAACGTATACAGACGCACAATTAAACCAAACCCGGAAATGGAGAAAAAAATTGAAAGCATTCGAGGTTAAAACCTTAAGAGAATTGAAAATGGTCTGCCTCAACGCAGAAAAAATATACGTTTTTTACCAAAAATAGAACGAATACGCAGCTTTTAGGGATGATTGGAAACGTCACTTGTGTCGGAGCGCTTCTGATGGATCAATTGATGAGAAGTGTGTATTTCTAGAAAGAAACAAAATGTCAAAACAGAGCAACCGACAAATTAACACTGTACGTAAGAAATAATCTCTTTCCCTTTGTCGTCTTGCTGTCGGGAAAACTAAAAAGCCGGTTCCACAAGAACAACACCTATTGTTTTGCGTTTGAAGCGAATCCGTTGTTAGAAGTGAAAACATCTTGGTATTCCTAACTGAAAGTAGATTTTTATGGGTTTGCATGACGGAGCAGCAATTTCAACGTTTTTCCGGCATCAAAATAATCAGTGAAGAAAAGAGGGGTTGCGATTATTACCCGAGGCAATTGTAATGGTTAACTGCTTTAACTGGTCAAGTAAACGGACCTTTTAGCATGACTCATTCCTGCGAAGTATATCGACGATCGTAAAAACGGCAACTCCTAGTTAGTTTCTGTAGTCACGGCGAAGGGGTTTTGTTATTATTATCATTATTATTATCATCATCATCATCATCATCATCATCATCATCATCATCATCATCATCATTATTACCATTATTATTTTATATTATTATTATTATTTTTATTATTATTATTAGTAGTAGTACTAATATTAGTATTATTAATAATAATAATAATAAATATAATAATAATAATAATAATAATAATAATAATAATAATAGCTTTTTCTCTGAACAGCATTTTTTTCATTATTATACTTTTACATCTGTACAGACTTGTGCAATTTAAGGTTTTGATCTTTAGACGTAATTCTAGCGATTAAAAATTTGAGTTTAAATAGATGCTGGGGTCATTTACAATTCCCTGATCTTAACGATAACTGCTATCAGTGCGTAGCCGGTTTTGCAGGCTGCAACTAAATGAAAACTGCAGCAAAACCGCACAGGAGCTTATATAGGAGCGGAACAGTGTTTGGACTCGGGATCATCCTAAATTAACACGTTGCACTTTTTTATTTTTGCTGTATCCGATTGTAAAAACTATAACTCCTGTCTTACGGTCTTTTATTTGTGTTTTTGATCTAAATTATTCTTTTCTATTGTTCAAATTGCAAAAGTTGCCTTGACCGCGGCAAGATTATACAGGGATCACGGTCCGACCTCCCCAACTGACCTCTCTTTTAAAGCTCTTGTAAAACTCGTAAATCTTTGAATACTCAAATATCCTGGACATTTTCAAACAAAGCGAAACCCAGATAGCCACTGACGTGCCTGCTCATCGATTTAGACCGGAAACGATAGGTGCCAGTCGCGTATTTTCAACACCTGAGGTTGACCGGAAAAGGCTCTTCAAATCACGCTTCAGTACAACCTTTCAACTAAAAATTGTGAGCAAAGTAAATACGTTGAAGAAAAACCATGTGACTCAAATGAAAGACCTTGAATTTTTTTGTCTTTTGACAAAAAGCACATCAAATTCTCAGCAGGCAGACCAAACGTACGGCGGTTTGAAGTTAGACGATTTTAAGAGAAAATGAGGCCTATTTTGTCCCATTTCAGCAGACACCTTTTGCAAAATCCAGCCAGATATAGATCTGTATAGTCTTCAAAAGTAGTCGTTCCGAAATAATCTCGTGGTCTTCAAACAAACTATACTAGCTACCATGAATTGATTAAATTCATCACGCTTCTTCCGTCCATGCCAAGGATAAAGATTTTAAAAAGACAACCTTTAACATGACCGGACTGGAGATCAAATGTACTTTAGGATCAAAACTTCCGAATAAAAAACATTTAAATAAAAAAAAATTAAAACAAAAATGAATTCCGGGCTAGGTTGAACATTTCATAGTAAATAGTAAATTATCTTAACTAATTTTGCTCTTGATCGGTACCGGGAAGGTCAAGGGAGATTGGGTACTATTTTGACCCACAATACGTTTATAGTTACTAATTGTGTTACTTCTCTCCATCGCCGGCAAGCCTCTGAGAGTTCCACTTATATATATTGCAAGATACTACAGTTACAGTTCGCCATTGAAGTTCGTAAATAACAGCAAGTATTCTGTACTTGCTTTCTGTAGAGCAGATTGCAAAGCCCATAATGTCAAAACTTCCAAAATATAAACTGTATTACTATGATTGGAAGTCGCGCGGAGAGCCGATAAGGATTGTGTTTGCTTATGCTGGAGTAGAATATGAAGACTGCCGTATCTCGTTTGAAAACCGCCATCAAGAGTGGTTCCCGCTGATGAAAAACAGTAAGTACGATAGTAAATCTACACACTGCCATGTTGTGTCAGTATGAAGGTTTATATTCACAATACACTATATCACAGTTAACACTACATGTATTTGTTTGTCCTCAATATGCAATGTGTGCAGTGATATTAAATTTATACGATTGTCTGGCTTCAGTGACCAGGAAACAGCCAGTGATTGAATTACCATTTTAATTAAAACACACGCATGAGTCACGTTAGATTTGCTGCATGCATGCGCAGTCACGTAACTAGGGTATCTAATTAAACTTTATCAGGTATAAACTTAGTTAGCTTTTAGAGACCTACAGGGAGTGTTTGAGTATTCTAACCGCTCAAAAGCTGTGCCTAATGGAGTTATAATTAGAAGTTTTATTCTTCGCCCTTTTTTCACCGTGGAAAATAGCTTGGCTGTAGTCACCTGGTCATTACTAGCGTATAACAATGGTCATAAGTCTAAGTGTGACCGTCCATGATAGATAGCATGGGGGATAAGTTTCGAACTATATTGTATTGTATTTAGGCAATTAGAATGCTTTCGCGTTCAAGCAAAACAACAAAAGGGCTTGCACCGGTAGCACCAAGGGCGGCTGTAAGTATACCTCCTTTTGTTGGCAGTGTTATGCCCTAATTTTCAGTATTCTTGTACGATAGTCCCGACCAGGACTTTCCTGTAAGGCCAAGTAATATAAGAAAACTCATGTTAGCGTCCGGATTTTTTTTAAAAAAGGAGGAAGCTGGGATTACTTTTTTGGAACTTAACTTAAAACGTTTCTTTTAGAATAAGATAAAGTTAGGTACCTCTCAACGAAAGTCAGCTATTATCACTTATATCCTTATACTCGTCAATTTGCTCTTCATTGTGGTTTTCGAGACTTGCGAATGAACTGATTAAATAAACCGCTCAGAGTTTGCTGTCCATCCACAACAGAACGAGCATACCAGGGCTTCATAACCTTACAGTTTGATCTAACTGAAACACAAGTAAAAGCAACTTAATAGCTTTGAAAAGGCTCGAAAGTATGGTAGATTGACGTGCTAGTGCACCAGAAATTTTCCCCTTTCCCCTGCTGCCCCCCTCCCCCTCCCTCTTTCCTTTCCCTTTTTTCTTTCAGTCCCCACTCTTTGTCCTTCCCTCAAGGTTTTTTGTTTTCCTCCATATTTGCCTCTGCTTGTTTTCTCCTCCCGACACCCTGGGTTTCCGAGGATGTCATCAGCTGCTTTACAACTTTTTTTTTTCGCTCAACGTTAAACTCTACTAGTCTACTATTATTTTTTTTACAGGTGGAAAATTCCCTTTTCGACAGATTCCAATCCTGGAGGTAAATGGCGCGACCCTCGCTCAGACCAGAGCGATTATGAGATATCTGGCTAGAGAGTTTGGTAAGCTGATTACTAAAACAAACTTATTGTACTGTGTTAAAATTGTTATTATTATTATTATTATTAGTAGTAGTAGTAGTAGTAGTAGTAGTAGTAGTAGTAGTAGTAATAGTAGTAGTAGTAGTAGTAGTAGTAGTAGTA
>JAOBYE010654629.1:0-11860 GCA_025403585.1 Parazoanthus swiftii
CCGATCTACCTAATTTTCCAAGGCTTGCTACGGCCCTGCCATTGGTTGTACAGACTAATTTTAACTTTAAAACACGCGATTCAGTTGTTACGAGTAAGGCTGTGAGAATTTGCATTGTGTTTGAAAGGGTAATAGACATCTAAGAAAACTGTACCGACTATAAACGATTTCCGAATTTCCTCATTGTATTCGAGGCTTTGTGTTAGAAACGAGAACACCTGTGTGAAAGCTGGATTTCAAGTTATATACTTCAGTTTTTGCCGGAACTCAAGCGTCATTCGGAAATGGGCGATTCCGTAAATTGCTCGTTAACCATAACAAAAAGTAGTTCGATTTATTTAAAATTATGTCTTTCACTTTTGTACTTCAAGTTAAAATTTCTTGTCAGGCTACTGAGAAATGAATTTGTGTCTCTGATGTTAAGTCACAAAAACCGGTTGAAACTTAAGATTTCCACTTCATGGATCTCTTAGTATTCCGGCAAAATGTTTCCATGTTTTAAATTATGCCGAGTGAACATCAAGAAAATTACGTACACATACAAGTCATAGCGACAGTCATGCAACTGATCAGACATAAAAAAATAGGTCTCGATCACATCAAACTGGTCATTATGCATTGTTTTTTTTTTAAAAAAAAAAGCGATCTAGTTTTCCTTGTTAAAGTTACAATCTAGCCACATCTTGCCCATCTTCTTGCCACCTTGTTTTGCAAGCTGTTCAGTGACTAAGTGAGTTATTGGCACCAAGCATTTGCCATGAATAGCACTTGCATTTCTGAATAAATAGCACTAACAGGCCGGACTAAGAGTAGTTCAAGCCAGTATTGCAAAACTAAAAGCCCTTTCAAGTGAGCACCATAATTAACAAATACAAATTGAATTAATGAACCAGAACGGGAGGCGGCTAACAAGAGAACATTTAATAAGCAAATTAACGTCTTTCCTTATAGTACAATCAACTGACAGCTGGCAAGTTCTCATTTTTGTCATCTTGTTTCCGTTGTTCGAGAAGACGACATTTATCCTCAGGTGAAACGAGATATCTTGTTTAATTTGAATTTACAGAACTAGAAATGACTCGCGTTTCCTACTCCTGGTACAACTTTCACTATTGCCTCGCTTTTTAAAATTCAGATTCGTCAGCTACTGTCTATTATCTTGAAACAGGTTATATGTATGTTTGCCTTATCATATTACTGACTGCGGAAACTTCGAACGGAAGCGCCTTATTTCTAAATCATTTTTATCGGCCTTGTTCTTTTATTTCTTTTTCCTTACTTTGTTCCTAAAACAAGAGCTGAAATTACGCGACCGTTGTCTCCGTCCTAAGTCGCATTTGTCTTGCGTTTTAGTCGGTAGATACTTTATCGCATCAAAGGTCAACCAAGTTTCTGGATTTTTAGGATATTTTTTCAAATTGTCTTAGTTTTGATGTTTAGACAACCAATTTATTAACTTCTACTTTATTGACGTAATCTAAATTTGAACCACCGTCACCCAGATAAGTTTTCATAAAAAGAAATGCTGAATGCATCAGTTAATACTGTATAATATTCTTGGGGCCAAGACCACCTTACCAAATGTTAAATAACCCGAGGATTCAATATGTAATTTCCTCTACAGAATAATTCAATATATTGTACTTGCTCCATTGTTTTGCATGGCATCGGTTCTGTTTCATAAGCTGGTTCAATAAAGCGTCAGTTTTATTTTGTCAAAGATAAAATCCAAACGGTGCTAATTTCGCTAAAAAGACAAATATTGCGAACGTTTTATCCCACTGAAAAATAGTTTCAAGTGTAGAATAAGAAACTACAGCGCAGTCTTTTTTAAAACTTAGTTATTCGTTGTCAATCGTGCAATATCGCAGGTTTTCAGCCAGGTTGATTTGATAAAATTATTTGATAAAATAGATCATTTTCCCGACTCTTTAATTTGTAAAACCGATAGCGTTATTGGGGACCTTTGTTACCAATGACAATCCGCGTATAGTTTTTGAATCAAGATTGATGTAAGTTCCTGCCAAGAAACCCATAATGCGTTATTTTGAACTGCTTTCTGAAAGAAGATTTCAAGTAGGAACGGACATCGCGCATCAAGAACCTCGATAAGACACATATATCGTTAATTAACGTACGGATTGCATGTTCTAGGCAGCTTTCACTTATCTGAATGTGTTTGAAATACCGCACTATATTTTTCCTCATAACGTAGCCACTAGCAAAATTCGGTAAGACAAAACTTTTTGTAATCATCTATTGTTAAATGAAAATCTCTTCAATGAAATATCACAGACCATTTCAAAGTTTGAATAGACCCGACGCATAAAAACGAGAACTGCTAAATCAATCCTAGAAAGTGTGAAAATTTAGCCTCGGAAATATTTCTGTCTATAACTAAATTAAGAAAACGTAACTTAAAAAGCTATTTGAACAAAAGTAAGTGTAATTTCTTAGGAAGACAGGTTTGGCTGCGGTGAACTTAAGGATAAAGCGAAGCGTTTGTTCTTTGTTTCTTGTATTCACATCATCATCAAACCATCATGGTAAGCCACTTACTCTTACATTTACACTGGCTTTCCTTAACTGATGAAGTCCTAAACATTCGAGTAGTTTTGGGGCTTTAATTTATTAATTGCGCCTGGGATATATTTGTAGTACTTCCTTTTTTCTCTTTACTAGAAGCAAAGAGTTTTCACTTTGGAATTCGAGTCAGTATTCTGCGTCAAGCTGGCAGTTTTTTCCATATTAAATAACCATCCATTGACCAAATCAATTCTCAGACTTCAGCTGGAATTAAAAACAATAAAACAAACTTTCAATTCACACCCCACCTTTACACCATTGGTTGAAATCTAGCATTATACATTAATGAGGTGTCATCAATTAGTAAAGATGAATTTTCAAGCGATTTTGCGTTTATAATGATAAAGTTACACTGGATAATATATTGCTTAATATTTCCTTCTAATTACATTGCAATTGACAATCTTTGCTGGATAACCCAAGCACGACAAAACGTAAGATACAAAAAAGAGAAACCGTGTTATTTTTCAACCTCCCATTTCATGACAATGAGATCAATGCGTTTTTTGTCAGAACAAGTGGTGACCAAGGAAAATACAATATCTCATGCCGTTCATATTCAAATCAATGACAATCAACCCGTAAACATGCTCCAAACGTCATGTCACCGTTGATATAAGAGCCTTCTGTTTGGATCATCAAATGAAATTCTCGCTTCGGAAACATTTTCATGTGGTTTGTAGCTTCCAAATAGCACAAATGCCATACCAACATTTCAGGGCAGTACTAGATGGACAACTGAAATATACAGTTTTGACAAAAAAGTCCAAAGTTTGTTTTTAAACAATATATTTATGACGATGCACACAGTAGTTTAGTTGAAATTGTTTGTGCGATTTAGTTGAGTTTAGTCTTTCTTTTAGTGGTTTCACTGAACCTGGTCATTAAAGTTGACTTCCAGCTGTTTTACCCGAATAGGCCGAAAAGGAAAACCCAAGGGTCCCTCTGAGACGTTATTAGACATTTTTATTGCTTAGGCCTCGTCCTTGATTAATATTTGATGCCATTTAGATATTTTGCCGTACTTATTCTGAAAGTTGATAAGATAGAAATAGTCGTGAAATCATAATTGGAAAGATGTTCAAGTTTTTTCAAGAGAAAACAATTGAAACTGATTCCGTTTTAGCTTGACTGCCACATTTTTGTTTTAAACCATGCGGACTTTTTATATCTAGGTTTAAGCTTGGTTTATTTTGTCAATGTGGTCTCACACGACATCTTTATATTTTAACACAATTCTTTATTTCTGCACAGTGTTATGTGGCAATCAAAACATTGCGATTAAGTAGCATAATAAGGTAGCGTAATGAGACGCACATAAACTGCTCGAGTTTCTGCATTTCCGTATTTGAATTTGGCCATAAGATCTTTTTATCTCAGTTGCGATCTTAAATGAAGTAATAAGAATACAAAGGTTTTGGCTATAGTATTGCTTGCATTTAGAGATACAGCTTTTCAACCGAATTCGGGTTGCATTTTTTTTTGTTAACGGCTGAGTTTGACGAAGGAGTACAGCAAAAACGTAGACTGCTCTTTTGATATTTATTATGCTTACAGAAAAAATACTAGGTTTTCTCCAAAAATTCTAGTTAACTTTATCCCAAGCTATAAAATGAACCCATCTGATCAACTTACGAATCATCTTTTGTTTGAAAATCTTGAATGCTTTGCTCTGACACTTGTGTTTGTTTTGATTTGAACAAAAAGGCATATACGACTCAAGTCGAGGCTCGTAGAATTAAGTTACAAACAAAATTAGCCTGCTGTTCAAATCGCTTGGTCTTCAGACTTGATTTGTAAATGGGTTCTATAATCAACAACGTCGGCGAATGACTTTAAACGATTTCAATCCTTTGTCCTTTTCATATTCAGCTAAACACTTAACAATTATACTCTGGACTTATTAGTAGTACCTCTTCGGTCGTGTTTGCTTATTCATCCGTTCTACTTACCTCGAATGAATATATATTTGAAAATGAACTTTCAAGTTCAAATGACCCGTACGTTTCTTGTTCGAAGTTTTGAACAAGTTTCAATTATTTTTTGAACTCGTCTTTTCAATTCGTTTTGTTTAAGAATTGAACTTTTAAAAACGCGACAGTCAACAAAAGAACTCACAAACATTATTCATGTCACGTATTTCATGCATACTCGATCATCACTGCGTCAGTCCATTTCCAGACAACTTTGAATGATCGAAATGGTTGCAAAACGTTGCGCTTCCTAAACATTTAGCGAACAAAAAGAAACTGAAAGTATAAAGAGATGCGGAACTCTCTCTGTAGCATATTCAGTATTGTCACCATATGTACGTAAGGTGGTTTAATTAAAGCTGTATTCTTAGCTTGTGTCCAATTCTTCTTTCCCGACATATATTGCTACCTGTACAGTCATACTTTAAAAATGAATATTTCAGTGTGTATGGAGTATGGATTGCACCTATTTTGATACTATTAACTGAAGAGTTTTTACTAGTCCCATTAATAACCCCGTATACGATTCGTTGCATACAGCATGTGCCTTAAGCCGACGACGTTCTAGTACCAGGCACGTTGTGCGTAAATTCGGTTTTCTCTGATGCAATATTATTACCGCAGTTTCAAACAGATCGTTCCTTTATTACAGACGAACAACGTACGAGAGTCTTGTTGATTTTAAAAAGTTTACAACCATTTAGTCTTTCCTTTGCTCGGTGGCAAGCAAACTTAAAACATTAAGATCACGACTCTTAGTTGCAAAAGTAAATATTCCGACACGTATAATTGATAATAAACTTGTTCCACAGACGAAATACTGCTTCATTGCTTTTATTAGTATTAACCCAAGTCTCCTTTATTTCAACTATTATTGGAAAACATCTAAATTATTCAATATTATGGTGTTAAAACTATAGCAGTCTTAAACGCTCAAGTAGTCAAATCACGTTGTTGCAAAAAAAAAGAGAAAGAGAAAGAGAAAGAGAAACTCTTTGGTTTGATGTTTTCACACTTTGTTTACATGTGAACACGACAAAAGTAGCTAGAACAATGTAAACTCAATATGGCATGAATAAAGGACACAATGCAGCTCTCTTTGTTGCTGCAGCTAATTATCATAAAAAACACCTGCCAAAAAATGTTTATTTCCCATATTTGCAACTCTAAACATAGCCTTGAAAGCATGGCTGTCACACAAACTCTTGCAGTTTTCCATTGTTCAAACTTCGTATGGGTCTTTGGAATTTTTGCCTATTATTTAATAGTTCGGTTTGCTTAAATCGCGTTAACATCGATAAAGTGTTTAGAAACGAGTATTAAAGGATTATATAAAATTTGCGTTTTACATCACGTGCTGGTGACATTAAACGCGCGTGTGCAGTTGGGCTGGTGTCGGAATTAACTGCACTTGCTCTTAACAGTATTCTTTGAAACATTACTTTGAGAAAGACTTTACGATTCACACTCACAGTGCACTCGATGATGAAGGAAAGCGTACAACAAAAAAATAAAATAGCAACTAGTATTAATGTAAAAATAATTTCAACGAGCTTAACAGTCATTTCTTCTTTTTTCTTCACGGTACCTGCTGTTTTGTCTCAGGAAAATGAATTTGTAATGAACAGTTAGCTCATCTTCGGAAAAAAGAAATTATACTTGCAAAAGCGCATGTTCACAAAAACAACAATGGACCAATAAACCGCGGCAAAATGGCTTTGCCCAGCAAAAAATTATGTATACATCAAAACTGCTGACTCGTGTGTTGCACGCTGCCTGATGGGGAGTCGTCTCGCAGTTCATCGACCTCATTGGCTTAGCGCGTGAGTCTCTTTATAATAAAAACAATGGGCCCACATGTTATTTGAATGCTACTTAAGGCAAATCCAGTCGTCTTTTTGAAAGCTATTCACGTCGCTACTGATTAAGTGACAAAAAGGGATCTGAAAGACCACTGGGGCAGCTGGCGAACTGAGAACGGAATCACAAGCGACGGGCACAAAATTTAGAGGGTCGAATTGTTACCGTTCCCGCCATTGTTTTGTCCTTCAAAAGACAGCCATCTTCCATTCACGAGATTGTACAGCCCGGATTCGATAGCGTGCGCTTCACAAGCTTGGTGACAGTTCAGAATTCCCTCCGTAACAGACAACATCCAGGAGCACGAGTTTCTAACCACGCGTTTCATAACGTAATCTGGTTCACAAGAAGATTCCACTAAATTCATTTAAGATGGGGGACGAAATGCTGAGCGTATTTTACCGCGGAGATCTATTTGGAACTAACCCGAAACTTTCCGGCGGCAGTCATATAACTTCTTTGAAACCAATGTGGGATGAAGAAGGCGAGTTTCGCCTCTTTCGTGATTACTTTGGTCTCATTCACTTGGTAAAGAACACAGCAATCTGTGAGGAGGACAAACACAATGAAATCGACAACTTTTACGATTTTAAATTTACGCAGCGTGCACGAGGAGACAGTATTGGATCAGACCGCTCTTTCTCAAGCTGTAGCTCTGCTGATCAGGAGGTGAACTTTGACAGTTTTACCGCCAAAGCGCCAGGGTCTTCATTAGCTCCGGGAAGTCCGCCTGGTAGGCCAACGGCAAAGAGAAACACTGGAGATAACGACACGACCACGAGGAACCGCAAAAACCGAGGAGGAGAAAGTGGCTCCAAGTCATCAAAAAACCGAAACGCAAATGTTTGCGTTTTTTGTCGAAACAACGGTGAAAGCAAGAAAGTTTATTCTAGCCATATACTAAAAGATGCACAAGGGAATACTACCTGCCCGATCTTGCGCGCATATACCTGTCCTCTTTGTAAGGCTACTGGCGATGAGTCGCACACCATCAAATATTGTCCGAAAAACAAAAACGCTGCAAAACAGCAAACAAAGGCATAAAAATAAGCCGTTGGAACATTGACAGACTGCCCGAACAAACGGATAACGCTCAAGATTGGAACCATTCAGTGAAGTTTTGGCAGCGGCTGTTGGGCCAACAAATGGCCAGAAAATTACAACTGAGAGAAGGCCAAACGTGGGCAATTCTGCACACACAATTTCGTGCAATGATTGATTATGTTGAGGGCTTTTAAAGCACCAAACACCTCTACTAAAGTGTACAGTATGGTTATAATAACCCTTTTATAAAGTTTTGTAGGGATTTATTGTTTGAGATTGATGTTAACTAAATGATCTTTTCTTTTGAATTTTCACTGATAATATTCAAAGTATTACAAATGAATGTATTTAAAATGGTTCGCATAATGTGCTAGGGGACAACCCCGCAAATATATCGAATCCAGTAAAATATTCAACACTCATTTATTCTCGAAATCATTAGAGCGAGTGTGCTATTGAAAAGTTTGAATGCACTAGAATTCAATATTCCTCTTTGAAAGTGGAGTATTTCTTCTTTGTCTTTAATCCAATGGATTAGAGTTCGGTTGTACACCTTATCTATTTATTATTTATTTCTGAAAGAAATTAACTTGATATTTCAAATGACAAACTATTCTATGAAAACAATTGTGAATACATGCAGTAAAAAGCAATTTTATCTTTATATTTTACAAAGCTAATATTTCTAGCTACAAACACTCCAAACAGAAACCCACTCAGAACTGACTTTGAAAGATGACAATCTTCGTGGAAGGGTGTGATGAACCAATCTACGATCTAGTGATCGAATATTCTTTCTTTTCCTTTTCCAAAGTCTTATCTTATGAGAAATGAATTGTTCATTATGTAAACTTTCGAACAAATAAAAGCAGACCCTGTTCTGTTAATCTAGACGAACTATGTATAAATAGGAACTATAAATTTGCCAGAAATATGTAATGATGTTATATGGCCTCATCTCACACAATTCTGTGTGTTTGAAGTCGAAACAAATACTTATCAAAATAAAAGATACCCTAAGTGACATTAAACTGTCTTCGTATTGAAAGTTTGCGCAGAGGGAACCTGCACAAAAAGCTGCGTTCAGACAAAGCAGTGTATTTACCTCAGTTTCTTTATAATCTAAATACCGCATGTTCGAAACATAGCTTATCGCTAAAACGTAAACAACTTCTTCGACGATTAAACTTTCGTTCTCAAAACAAGTAATACCGTTATCTTTAGAAAACGTTTTCCGACATTTTTACTTCCGTTTGTGAAAAGAATTGAACATTTTCTTGCAATTTGCATAAGTGGGCTTTTCCTTCAATTCTGCATCACGGAATCGAAATTTCTAAGCTGAAAGTGAGAAAAAATCCTTTTGCCGTTCCTTAAGTTCATCTTGCTATTAGTTTTATTCATTGCATTTGTATTTAAAAGATAAGGAAAGTATTCTGATTATTTCTTGAAGTCTTGCATTCCACACACTGTGTAAAAGGTGGGAAAAAATACAACATTGAAACTAAATGCTCCTTAGAAGCCATACAAAACCCAAATTCTCTAATTATTTATAATCTTAGAAACTGAAAATAAAAGACTTATAAAATATTCAGTATTCTCAGCGTTTCATTAAGTTAATTGGAAGGCCCTCTTTAAATACAACACAGCGTGCTTCAGTAAGCAAGAGTAATACTGCAAGAGCAACGACCTGCAATTTGCCTCAAAGCTTCAAGTTTATGAGAAAAACCAAACCGACGCCTAAGCAATTGATTGGAACCACGGCTTAATTACAAAATTGTGTTTTATCACGAAAGTTCTGTCTCGTGTAATTGCACTTCGGTCAGAAGTTCAGTTCAACAATGAATATATTTTCTTAGTCGGCTGCCAAGATAGGAGTTAAGACATTCATTGAGACATTTTTGAAGTTTGAAATTTTTTTTTTTTCGCAAAACTAAACTAAATTCAAAGAAACAATGTTTTGCAGTGCTTCAATCTAGAAAACCAATACTTAAACTCGGGAGAAAAAGAGAGTGGAAATTAAATTCTGGCAGACAGAAAATACAGGCGATACTTAACGATATTATTTATTATCATATCTTACTGGTATAATTTACTTTATCTTTCTCGGAAGAATGACCAAAAACGTGTCCGGTATCCGAGCAATAAAGCACCGACACAGTTAATAATGATTTTACAAAAGAACTTGACAACTTTTTCCAAAAATTTTGCAAATGTTTTTGAGTTTTAGAATCCGAAGTTCATTGGCATTCCCCCAAGTTTGCGTTTTGAGTTCCAAATACTAAGTAGAAATACTTGAGTAGAAAACGGAATAGAAAGTATTGGTTATTACCGGAACTAAAGGGTTAAAAACAGAGTCGATAAAGAATAAAATTGACAAACTGTGAAAACAAGTTGCTCCAAAACAAGGGTTGACTAATTTTGTAACTCCAGTTATGAACATCAAGTTTCAAAAATAGCAACAAAGACAGAAGTACATAACATAAATTCAAAACATACAAACGAAGGCCCACCGTATGTACAGCGAGAATATGAATGTTTCGAAAATCGTTTAGCTTTTATCAGTGGGTTCGATTTCTGTCAAAAGGAATTAATGACAGCAGCAGAGATAGCTGTCAAAAGCGTTTCAGGTTTGCAGGTGATTTAAAAGAGAGAAAAGAAGTACCATTTGCTGAAGAAAAGCAAATCGTTAATTAAACATTTATGATAATGAGCGATGTTTCGCCGTCCACTTGGCGCCTCTCTCTGCGTGTGTTGTTCCACTGAATAACCACTTTGCTTTCCCAGTGAAGATTTTGAAAACTCACGTTCAAGCTATTTTATCACAAAAAGATTAGTTAATTCTTATCAATCGTATCCTTTTTCACAAACCCTTCTTTCAAGCAATAAGCGAGTAAGTGAAGAGTATTTTGATTTTCTTCCAAGGAAAGCATTTTCTTGTATTCATTTGGAAACGACGAACAAGCAAATGTACGAGAAACTTTGACAACTAAAAGTAAATAAGGGAACACTTGTTCCGGACTCCTCTGAGAGACGGCGCCGTTTAGCTTAGATCTAATTTAATACATTCAATAAGAAATACTGTTCTCGACACCACAAACTATTGAATTGTTGACGCAATTCATTGCTTGACAATTGATCTTCATTTTTTCCCTGTACTAAAACCAAAACAAAACTGGAACTTGCTATACAGGTTTTTTGTTGTGAGCAATAGCCGCTGTACATATTTTTAAACTAAAATAACGTTTAGAAAAAAAAAGAAACGTTTGTTATCTATGAAAAAATTAACGTTCTGTTTCGTAAGAATTATATACACAGTTTGGGGTCAACGAGCATAGATTTATATTCTGAAACAAGACTATAACAGCTTTGTTTATAAAAAGGTAAAAACAATTCTGCAACACTGAGTTAGCGTTTAGCCTGTTGTATTTCTTAATAAATTGTACTTTTTTCTGCCTCAGGGGGTAACGCAAACGAAAAAATCATGATTTTAATATTTTCTATAAAAAAATAAATTGATTCAATTGAAGAGAGTGATTGGAACGGCTCTATTGATAAAGCATGAACCGTAATGGGTCCATTTAGCAATTTTTCTTATAAGACAGCTCTTGTATAGTCGTTTAGTCATCTCTTGTTAAGAGAACTTCAGTTTAATTATTCTACAGAAGAGTGTTTTAATACCTTGCAATCGTGTTATATTGTTTGTGTAACAAAAACAACAACAATACAGAGTTGATAAACCGCTTCTGAACCTGGTTTCAAGTTTCTTCGACTAAGATGTCCTCTCATTCGCAAGCACATCGCAAACTTGTGTTTCCAGTCTCAGCATTAAAAGTCTTCTATCTGATCATTCCTTTTCCAGGTTCCGCCTCTGTGTTGAATTTGAATTAATTTAAGTGTAAATTTTAACAACGAATGTGGTGGCAATCATGCTTTAATACTGTTGACCTTATCTGCTTTTCAAAATATCTATTTTCATCTTTAATTCCTTTCTTATTTCTTGACCAAGTCTGAGAACTGAAGGTTTGAATCAACTTTTCTTCCGTTTGTCATGTTATCTCTCAATTTGCTCCGCAGCTGTACGCTCCTCTGGTTTTTCAATCGGTCATACAGAAGATCTGTCTGTCTGTCTGTCTGTCTGTCTGCTTGTTGACATGGTTGTCCATTTGTTCTCCTCGGCTAAAGCTAATAGCCTTTCAATTTTGTCGGTTTACTTGAATGTTTATTACATTTGTTGTGAATTGTCGGCGTTTCAGGCTTCCTTAAGATTGGCACTATATGATTCAGTTGTTGAGGGTCTTAGCCAGACCACTATCAGGGTTCACTCTGCCTGGTACAATGTAGATTTATTTATTTATTCGTTTTATATTCTGAAATTTCTGACCGTTTTCCGGAAAACG